>VUQJ01036570.1:10926-24252 GCA_015108635.1 Andinoacara biseriatus
TTAACCTGACGTGCATGTCTGTAGGAGAAAGCCACAATATCCAGACGTAACCCACGCAGGCAAAGGGAGAATATTGCCAACTTAATAAAATAATAATAATAATAATCGTTTTTTAAACAAAAGTTTTATTTTTGCATAAATCATCATGTTTTCAATGGTTCATTCAGTTTTTTATCTTCTCTGAAAAAAATGATTATTTTAACAAGGTGAAAATTACTCAAATTACAGCGAGACAGGCTCCATCAGACCAGCAGGTTCAAACCACGAGGGTCAGAGAATAAACAAGCCATCAGTGTTGTGTTATAGTCGCAATATACAAAGATGTTCCTGACCTTCCAGATTTTGGTTTATTAATTGACAGTGAATAGAAAAATAAGGAAAGTGATTTTTCATGGTCTTGACACAGAAACTGAAGAAACAAAATCCAGAGAACGACTGCAGATTTTTGGCCGAGCGATCCCCACTGCAGACGTCACAGCTCATACCGGAGAAACGTTTTGGTGCCAGTCTAGAGTCTTGGGTGTTGGAGTATCAAAAAACACAGTAACAGTTAAAGGTTTGGACACGGGTACCGTACACTAGCATATGCTGCTTTATTCCTGGTATCTTAATTACAGATATTTTCATCTATTATTTAGCCTGTGTAAGAGTTGTTTTTCTAAACTGTCCACATGGAGTTGTGAATTATAGAGGTAAAGAGATCAAAATGATATTTATATATGTCATGGTACCATTTACATGGCACCATATTTCTTAGTTATTCTTTCAAAGTGACAGTTTTGGGGGGGAATGGGAGCTAGGCTCGAGTCAACAATGAATAAAACAGGAGAAAGTGACATAAGAGACAAAGTATATGGAAGGCAGAAAGGCTAGAAGGATGAAAAACAGGGAAAGAAAGCCACAAAATGGAATGTGAGAAAGAGACAAATGAAAAGATGAGGGATCATCCCTTTAGTAGATATACGAGTCATATTCTGCTGCTCCATGTGTAGAAACATTCCCACGTTCCCTTGTGCTGGTTTTTTATTCGCTTCCTTCCTCCATCTGTCACTTAGCTGCAAATACTCAGTGGAAACCTCGTTGGGGAAGCACAGCGTCAAACAGCAGAATTCAGTTTCTCACACCATCAAAAATGTGCTAGGTTGATTCTCCTGCCACTGTGCCCTTGACCACAGGACTTGATTCTGATGGAATGTTTCCTGCACAGTCCAGAGTCCAAATCTCAAAATTACTGAAAATAAATTAAAGTAATTCAAATAATCAAGAACAGAATATGTGAATATGTTTCATTGCATGAATTGCATGTTCGGGACAGGCTGAAAGTGTCTAAAATAAGAGCTGATGTGAATCCTTCTGGAGTTTCAGAACCTTGAGGTCAAGGTGTTTTTTGAGATTCAAACTCGTCCGAGATTTTTAGTAGATGGATGTGTGGGATGGACTTAAATATTCTGCGTGAGCTCATTCTCCAGATATTGTGTTCACAAGATTTTCAGAACATTTCATCTCTGGCCTTGAGCTCAAAGTTGTAGAGTTTCAAACTCATCCAAGACTTTTAGTAGATGCCTCTATCGACGTGTTACCACATTTATTGCAGGGTCTTTACCTACAATATAAAGCGCCTTGAGGCGACTGTTTGTTGTGATTTGGCGCTATATAAATAAAATTGATTTCAATTGAGTTGAATTGACAATTTTCAGAAAACTTGACCTCTGACCTTGAGGTCAAGGCCACCAAGATGCGTCTATGGTGTGAATTTGAGTCACATCATTGTCACGTCGTTCTCGGGTTATTGCATTCACAAAGTTAAAATTTGACGGGTAAAAACTGTCGTGATTAGAAGTTTTTCAAAATAATCTAACACTGATGTTTTTACAGTTACCTTATTGAGGGGGGGGTCCTTTCAAAAAGCACAGCCTTTTTCACCCGGTGGCGTTCCAGTCATTTCCTATAAATGCTGCTGCCAGATACTCCAACTCATCACCATGTTTGATTGTTATTTAAATTTACTATTATTCATTATTTTACATTATTTTACATTATACAAGTGACTTGTTGCTTTCTACATAAAATAGCAAAATTGTTACTAACAGAACTCCATTTTCCATAAACGGGTCCTGGGGAGGCTTTTGGTAATACTGTCTTATTTCTAAGGAGGAACAAGGATTACCAGTCAGGGGGCTTAGAAAGCTGTGGAAGAGGAAAGTGGACATGTTTGTAGAGTAATAGCACATTTTTACTTTCAGAGAAAGCCGTTACTTTTACATATCCTCTGGGTCCCTCCTACACTCGTTATACAATCAGATATGATAAAGAGTGTGAACTGTGTAATTTGCATGTGATGAAAAAAGGAGGTGCAGAGTCAGTGTAGCCAATAAGGCAATAGTAAGGCCAGTGTGTGCATGTGTAAGAGTGTGTGCACGTGTAAGAGTGTGTGCACGTGTGCGCATGCATGTATAGTATATGTGGAAAATTGCAGTAGAAGATGTGGAACCGTGCAATGGAGCGAGAGGAGAGAGCAGGTGATGCCTGTGGCCAAACCAGGATAAAAGTTGTCTGGGAAGATTCGGGCTTCCTTCTCTGTCGTCCCAGGATGGAGGAGAGGGCAACATCTGAAGAAGGATTTTGGAGTTCACGGTTATAAATTGCCGCATTGGAGGATTAACCATTTGACCAACCACTGACTTATAAATTGGATTATAATTTTGGGGTTTTGCTGTGTTGGATTTAACCAAAGAGGAAATTGAAGACTCTTGTTCTGGATTACCACTTCCCTACTTGGATTACTTCAAGCACATCCTGGAGAGGATTTCATCGGCTGGCCACAACCCACTCTCTCCTCTCTCTCTCTCAGTTCATTCCAAGATGAGTATTAGAAATCATCATTAGCCTAGAAGTGATTATTTAGTTTAAAATACATTTAAGGTGATTTTATTATGTGATTTTTATTATTGATTGAGCTCTTGCTCTGCCCCTGCTAAATTGCCTAAATAAAATATACTGCGTCTAAAGATTTTACTGGGGTATAACAGGGATCTGTACCATAAAGGCATCTACTAAAGGTCTTGGATGACTTAGTTAGCAGAATAATGCCGATCACAGAAAGTTACAGTATTCTCTGTGGTTCATAGTTATTATGATTTTAGCCTTTCTTGTTCCTGGTTCTTATGTAGCCCTTTGCTTTGAAACACTGTGGCACCCTTTAGGATCTCTGGGACAATAAAGGCTGTTTCTTCTTCTTTTCTTGCTGTTTTTCTGTCCAAATGGGCGAGCGTAAGGATTTTAGCAGGTTTGACAGGGGCCAAATTGTGATGCCTAGAAAATGGGTCAGAGCATCCCCAAAACTGCAGTTCTTGTGGGGTGTTCTCAGTCTGCTCAGTCTATTAAAAGTGATCCAAGGAAGGAACAGTGGTGGACCAGTGACAGGGTCATGGGCACCCGAGGTTCATTGATGGAGGCGGGGAGCAAAGGTTGGCCCATGTGGTCCGATCCAAAAAAAAAACCCTGTTACTAATATCCAAACAAATAAACTGCACTAGATTGTAAATGCCAAATCGTTTAATCCAGGTGTTCCAGTCCCTTCCACAGGTGTATAAACCAGCACCTGCAGGCTGCTTTTACAAACATCAGTGAAAGAACGGGTCGCTCTCCGGAGCTCAGGGAATTCCAGCGTGGTACGGTGATAGGATGATACCTGTGCAACAAGTCCAATCATGAATTTTCCTCACTAAATATTCCACAGTCAGCTGTTAGTGGGACTAGGAACGACAGCAGCTCAGCCATGAAGTGGTAGGACACGTAAAACTACAGAGTGGGTCAGTGGATGCTGAGGGTCATAGTGCACAGAGGTCACCAACTTTCTGCAGAGTCAATCAGCACAGACCTCCAACCTTCACGTTAGATTAGATGTCAGATTCAACTCATTGTCATTGTGCGCACAAGGCACACAACGAAATGATCCAGATCCAGAAATTCCCATAAACACTCCTAAACCTGTGGAAAGTCTTCCCAGAAGAGCTGAAGCTGTTAAAGCTGCAGAGGGTGGGCGACATCAAAGCCTCTGGATTAAGGATGGATGTTACTCAGGTTCATGTGTGTGTGTGAAGGCAGACGAGCAAACAGTTTTGGCAGTTTAGTGTATAAACTTAGATCACTGACACTCATTTATTATTAGAGCTTTACTGATTTAGGGAGTTTTATGAATAACTAATATAGCTTAGTTGATGTGTGATATGAGTATTTTGTCCATAATTGAATTTTAGGTACAAATAAAGTTGCTCACTAATAAAGTCACTTCAGTGCTTATGCAATGAGATTGGACAGTAGCAGTAGTAGTAAAGGCCCTGCTGAACAAAGGTTTTGTTCAGTAGCAAACACTAAAATGTTCCAAATGATTTCCTTCTTGCAGTGGAAGGGGTGCCAAAGCACAGGTGGTGTGGATGGATATGGATCTTATAAAACACACATGCCCATATCGCGTATGCCTCAGCTACATATGTGCTGTCAGCTGGTGCTGTCCCCTGAGCACTGTGAAAAACCGCTACCTAAAATACAAGTCGAGCTGTCTAACAGGCGTGCCAGCGGGCACAACCCCAGCAGATGGTGTGAAAACATCAAGATATTTATCTAATAACAGCTGATTAAAAGATGCCGCGCCGGCTGCGCTTGAATGATTGATGTATTTATAATGTGAATTGATTGAAATTTGAGCTGTTATTTTATTTAGTTTTAGTGTTTTATGATGCAGCCTGTTACTTTATTTTTGCCTGTCAGTCAAATACCTGCTCTCTCGTTAAACAGTCCATGGTCTTGCTGCTGCACAGCCAGCATCAGTACATCTTTGACTATGACTCCGTGGACCGCCTGTCAGCGGTCACTATGCCCAGCGTGGCTCGACACACCATGCAGACCATCCGATCCATCGGATACTACAGAAACATCTACACCCCACCAGAGAGCAACGCGTCTGTCACTGTGGATTACTCTGAAGATGGACAGGTGTGTGGCTGTGAGCGTGTTTTTGTTTTCCCTAGAGGAGCTAGCAGCAAAGCTAACCATTAACTGCTTTCTCTCTCCTTCTCAAGCTCCTGAGGGTGGCTCATCTAGGCACTGGCCGACGTATACTGTACAAATACCGCAGACAGGTATTCCATTCACGTTCTTATAATCAGTTCAAATAGGTACTTATTAAACATTAAGAGTTACCTGTAAGCATTCAACTGCCTGTGGTTATTTTAACATACTGTATGCGGCAGTATTGCAGTAATATCTCTCTGTCCTTCCTTTGCATCAAACTTCACGTTGCTAATTATCATTTTCAGCTGAACCAAGCCATGAATGAAATGCACAAACTGTGAACACATAAAAGAAATCCTTGTTTTTGACCTGAGAACCTGAGCAGAATAATGAGGTGTATATATAGTAGTGATACATTTTTGCATGAAGCCTGTGTTTTTGTTCATTGAAAGCCAAAGCAGGCAGAGATCAATACAGCCCCCCGTGAGGAACCAGGAAGAAACTGACAGAGGGACCCTAGGGTGGTGGTAGGGTGTGACATACATGAGGAGCAGCCATGGTACACAGTAAAGAGGGACTTTGACAGATGGCGCAGACCCCCTTAAGTGTTGATGAGAGTCGTTAACTGATGGTGTAGCTGCTCCGGCATGAATAGACATTCTGCTTGTTTCCTTATTGTAAACACACATATATCTTTGTTGTATTTGTCTCATCAGAACAAGCTGGCAGAAATCCTTTATGACTCAACAAGGGTCAGCTTTACATATGATGAGACTGCTGGTGTGCTTAAGACTGTCAACCTGCAGAGCGAAGGCTTCATCTGCTCCATCCGGTACCGCCAAATTGGCCCACTGGTTGACCGGCAAATATTCCGCTTCAGTGAGGACGGGATGGTGAATGCACGCTTTGACTACACGTATGACAACAGCTTCAGGGTCACCAGCATGCAGGCTGTAATCAATGAGACACCGCTGCCAATCGATCTCTATCAGTTTGATGATATATCCGGGAAAGTGGAACAGTTCGGGAAGTTTGGAGTCATCTATTACGATATCAATCAGGTAAGATAGGATCTGCAACATTGATTTAACTATTAGATTGTTAAAAATGAGCACCTCAGAGATCTTGATAAGGCCTATCGTATTCTAGCAGTGTGGACAGGTGCTTAAAAAGTGCTCAGGTTGGGATGTAGTGACTGTGAAGCCCAGAATCATGGGAGTAACTTTTCATCCTCATCCAACCCTTTAGTGAGCCCTCGTGTCCTGGAAAAGAACACTTGGACCTGAACTGTGTCCGTGTGATACCTTCAGGGTTCAAGTCTGTTCACGTCAAACACTGATAGACCAACGCTCATGACCATCTCTGAGAGGAAGAAAATCACGCTGATAATCTTGGGATCTGGCATTAAATAGTGAATGAGCCAGTAAATGGATGGTAAATTAAACATATCTTATGGCAGACAGGGATGTTGGAACATTTTGAAACAGCTTCACGGAGGCTCATTTCTGTTGGCAGAAATTCAGATGACAATTTGTAGTGTGAGACGCCTTTGCTGTCTCGGTGTTAGACTGTGTTGGTCTATCACTCGATCACTGCAGTCTGGTGATAAAGAACGTATCCTTATCAGGATGGCCAAGTGCTCTAAGGCACTGCGTTCAGGTCACAGTCTCCCCTGGAGGCGTGGGTTCTAATCCTACGTCTCATGGCAAGTGTGGCTCAGGAGGGAGAGCAGCTCTTCTAATAATTGGAAGGTTGGTGGTTCAATTTCTGGCTGCTCCAGTCTGCATGACACAGTATCATTGGGTGAGATAAAGAACCCCCAAATTATTCTCCAAAACAACTGTTGGAGCCAGAAAGCACTTTGAAAACAGTGCTTGTGTGAATACAAACGTGTCATACGAGAAGAAAAGCACTATATAAGAACTAGTTTTACCATTTAAAATATTTCCCAATTCGACAGAGTCCTTCCAGTAATAGGTTGTTTGACCTCTCTGCTGTTACTGGAGGAATCTGTGGATATGTGTTTTTACCCTTGGGCTCAAACTGGCAGCAGACAAGCTTTTCATGTCAGTGTGATACAAAATTTAATTTGCTTTTATCCTGCCACAGAGCACCTTCAGACATCAGGAGCAGTTTGACATTTCAAAAGGTTTCATTTCATTCTAAAGGTTTATGTGAGTTAATAATCACTTGTTAGTACCTACCTACAGTTTTTATACAGTTGCATTGAGCATTCAGTTTTAATCATTGGGGTATGACATTTGTACTGGGTGTCAGATGCAGTAGGTATTCTTCTGTCAACGATACCAAGACGCTGGACGAATGTCCTTTTTTTCCAACCATGCGTCAGCAGGTTGTGTCGGTGCCTCCAGAGCAGAAGAAAAAAACAAAGCCTGACTGAATGCTAATGCTCTGTGTACTCTCTGGGCTCATCGGCAAAACTGAAATTTAATGGTGGATTTTCTGTTTGTCTCCTGTTCTCAGATCATCTCCACAGCAGTGATGACCTACACGAAACACTTTGACCAGCACGGACGCATAAAGGAGATCCAGTATGAGATTTTCCGGTCTCTGATGTACTGGATCACCATACAGTATGACAACATGGGCCGAGTGACAAAGCGCGAGATCAAGATCGGGCCGTTCGCTAACACAACAAAATATGGTTATGAATATGATGTTGATGGACAACTGCAGACGGTCTCCCTCAATGAGAAGATGATGTGGAGGTAGTATCATAACATTAAACTGGAGCACTCTCATTAGAGATGCCAAATGTTAATAATTACGTTTTCCTTTCAGATATAATTATGATCTGAATGGGAA
Organism: Andinoacara biseriatus; assembly: GCA_015108635.1. Classification (NCBI taxonomy): domain Eukaryota; kingdom Metazoa; phylum Chordata; class Actinopteri; order Cichliformes; family Cichlidae; genus Andinoacara; species Andinoacara biseriatus. The sequence continues at coordinate 18,766 of VUQJ01036570.1, forward strand.
TCTCCATCTGCTGAACCCTGGGAACAGTGGGCGTTTGACCCCTCTACGCTATGATCTGAGGGACCGAATCACTCGTCTGGGAGATGTTCAGTACAGGCTGGATGAAGATGGTTTCCTGAGGCAGAGAGGAGCTGAGATTTTTGAATACAACTCCAAAGGTTTACAGCAAAGTTCATCTGTTCATCCTCATAAAAGCGTTTGATCAATATTTTATTACTCAAATTAAAATTTTGGTAAAAATGTAAAAATCAAAACAGATTTCTAAAAGTTCTGCACATTGTAGCTTCATGGAAGTGCTTGTATGAATGAGGTCAATGTGAACGTGTTGTATAAGCGCTCAGTCAGAGTAGAAAAGCACTATGTAAGAAAAAAATTGCTTTCAGTTGTGACCCTCACACACAATTATTTACATTAAAAAGAAAACAAAAACTGTCAGGGTTATGTTTCAATAATAACTTAATTTATCTGTTTTTCTCTAACGCAGGTCTTCTAGTCCGTGTCTACAGTAAAGCGAGCAGCTGGACCATCCAGTACCGTTATGACGGCTTGGGCCGGCGAGTGGCATCGAGAAACAGCCTGGGCCAGCACCTGCAGTTCTTCTACGCTGACCTGAACTACCCCACCAGGATAACACATGTCTATAACCACTCCAGCTCCGAGATCACGTCTTTCTACTACGATCTGCAGGTACCACTCTGGAGACGTCATCCCGCTTGTGGAGAGGCTTTTTTTTTAAGTTAGAAAGTTAAAAAGTATCTGATTTATTTTCCAAACTCCTCCAGTATCTCCTGCTAGAGAAGGCAAAGCGCTCAGTGCTGTGCTGTGTGCTCTTGATTTATGACAGTCTGTGTACAGCAAGCTTCCCTCCAGTGAGCATATGGAAAACACAGTGAATGTACAGCATCTCAATTAGAGAGTTTCTCAGTAGAAACCGCTCTACAACACACAAAATGATCCTGCTACTTCAGATGCTTCTGCAGTTAGAGAGTCTGTAAGAATCTGTAACAGTGAACCTGCAGCAGCACATCCCATAACAATTAATATTACGTGTGATTCACATTATCCATGAAATTAGAGAACAGAACTGAATATAAATAGCAGGATAAAAATGTGTATTATTAAATTCATGGTGTGTTATTATTATTACTGCACAGGGCCATGTGTTTGCTATGGAGATCAGCAGTGGAGAGGAGTTTTATATTGCATGTGATAACACTGGGACTCCGCTGGCCGTCTTCAGTAACAACGGACTGCTGCTTAAACAGGTACGTGTGTTGGTCCGAGTGGGCCAGCGGAACAAAGTGCTTCAGCATGTGCTCCGTTTTATTAGGAGAACTTCCTTGTGTCTCCGTATCTGATTTAATTAAGGTGCAGTACACAGCGTATGGAGAAGTTTACTTCGATTCCAACCCGGACTTTGTGCTAGTAATTGGTTTCCACGGAGGCCTGTATGATCCTTTGACACGGTTGCTGCATTTCGGAGACAGAGATTATGACATCCCTGGAGGGAGGTAGGTAGTCTGACACTTATTCCCTCATGTCCAGCACAAGTATAACGAGTAACTGTATTGTTGTCGAGTGTGAACAGAGCAGGTTTGTTTTTTAAGGTGGACCACTCCTGACATCAGCACATGGACGCGTGTCGGAAAAGATCCTCAGCCCTTTAACCTGTACATGTTCCGAGGCAATAACCCCATCAGCAAGATCCACCAGGTCAAAGAATATGTCACAGGTAACAAGGAAAAACTGTAGTATTTTTAGGAATCTTCTATTCTGAGCACTCTTTTCTTGATTTCTTTAGAAAAGCATTAGACAATTTTAAACAAAGGGGAATTCATGTGTGGATAAATCATGGAACAATTCCTGACAATATGCTAGTCCTTGCTGCACCGCTCTGGAAATTATAATAAATAAGCGCTTTTCTACTCTAGCTGAGCACTCAGAGTGCTTTAAACAAGACGTTTGCATTTACACATTCACACACCAGGTAGTCCCATTGAGACTCAGGGTCTCATTTGCAAAGGAGACCTGTTTCCAAAACATAATACATTTTCAACAGTAAAATAATAAGTAACAAATGTGACAAATGTTTAGTCATATTAAAACAAGAACAAGGTCCCAGTGATGATGCAACAAAATAGTTTTTAGATGTTTTAAAGTCAGTGGGTGAGAGCTGCAGGTCCTTCTTCAGTGTCTTCCATGAAGATGGAGCAGAGCTCTGTACGAACTGATGGAAGAATCTAGTTTATATCAAATAACAAATGGACAAATGATTAAAGGTAAACTCCAGGAATTTAATTAATAAACAGTGGATCAACCAAATAATAAACAATTAATTAATACATTAGTCATAGAACAAAAGATAGAGAGTGACTGATTAACTTCTCAGTTTCAGGGCATCTTATCTGGAGGTTTGACCACTGTACATACACTTAACATCACCATCTTCTGTTATCAGTCTGACAAAGATTGCTCTGTATGACTAATTAAAACATCATGTGCTTTATGGCGAAGGCCAAAACTCCAGCACACACCGCAGTTTTGATTCTGATAACGTGCCACCATAAAATGTTCTGGTTACTGAGGAGCAGCAGGTTCTCTCTAGGTTTAGGGCCTCCACATGATCGTGTGTATATTTTAAATTCTGATGCTTCAATATCAAATGTTCTATTTTTCTAATTAAAGTGTTTCAGGTGTTTTTCCTTCACAATAAAAAAGAACACATTAACAAAGGTAATAAGTTTCTGAGAATGTGACTACTTTGTTTACAGTTTGGTAAATATGAAGGTACTAAACCAGAAACAGATTCATAGATAAAATAAAGACAGTGAACCGTCCTGCGTGAGGTCAGTGAGGACCAGTTAACCAGTGAATGTAAGGTACAGTGGTGTGTTAGGGGTTTACAACCAAATCTTAATGCCCCACGATAAAGTCCAGCTGGCGGAGGGAATGAGCGGGGGCATTCATGTAAATGATATCACCAGAGTCCAGGTGGGGTAAAAAAAAAAAGTGGCAGTAACTTAAGTAGTATTTTCCTTGCAGCAAAAGGGAAACATGATCTGTTTCTGAACAAGAATCCCAGTTTCAGCCTCAGCTTCTTTAGCAGATGGTCAATATGTGACTTGAAGCAAAGTTATCTGTCACTGTTATCAATCTCAATACCTAAGTATTTATAGGAGGTCACGGTTTCAATAATAGTACCCTGAAATGATACGAGAGAGGGAGGTACTGCTGGCACCCTCTTTCTGTTTGAAATCAACATGATCTTGGTTTTCTCTGTGTTTAAAAACAACCTGAGCTTAAAGAGCTGCGACTTGAAAACTCTGTCAGTGATACGAGCGCAGCAATAAATAATCATCTGTGTAAAATGGTAAATAATGTAGGTCCTAAGACAGAACCCTGTGGAACTCCGTTAGTGACATTTAATAAACCATTAAAATGCACACACTGCTTACGATCAGAAAAGTAACTAGAAAACCAACCGTTTGTATGAAAGGCCTGTTTCCAACAACCTCTGACATAAGATGCCATGGTCAGCAGTGTCGAAGGCCTTTGATAGATAAATAAAAAGAGCAGCACAGTATTCTTTTGCATCCAGTGCTTCATTAATGTCATTGAAAACTTTTAATGAAGCAATTACAGTACTGTGGAATTTCCTAAAACCTGACTGAGAGGGTGATAAAATATTATCTTGATCCAAATAGCTCTTAAGTTGGTTGTTTACCAACTTTTCCAGAACCTTGGCTGAAATACAGAGTTTGGAGATTGGTCTGTAATTACTGACCACTCAGGAATCACCACCTTTCAGCAGGGGGAGTACAAACGCGTACTTCCAAATCTCTGGTAAAGCATTCTGTTGTACTGACAGATTAAAAATGTAAGACACTGGCTCAGCAATAATATTTGCAGCCAAGTGCAAGAAGATGGGAGACAGATTGTCCGGTCCTGCCGATTTTTTAATGTCGAGGCTTTTTAAAGCCTTACAGATGCCTTCCACTGTAAAAGATCTGAAAGAAAAAGCATTAATAACCGAGCTACTATTACCAGATTTGTATGTGAAAGCTTTACCATCAGATACTGTATTGAACAAAGAACAGGAAGTGACAAAATATTCGTTAAAACAATTGAGCATTTCGGTTTTGTATGTCACAGGAGTAGAGTCCATAATTAAATGGGGTGGTAGCTCTGAGGGATGAGCGCTGGCAGAAAGAGAATTTATAGAAAACCTCCAAGGGTCTTTCAGACTGTCTGAGTTTGAGGCCAAAAAGTATTCGTGTTTCGCCTTCCTAAAGGAGGCAGTGAATCGATTACACAACTGACGAAAATGTAGCCAGTCAGCATCAGAGTGGGACTTCCTCGCGGCTGCCCGGTTCCTCTCTTGTAGCAGACCTGCCAGTTCAGAACTGAACCAGGGGCTGTCCGACCTTTCACTCTGACCCGGCGAAAAAGAGCGTTTGTCCACAAAGTAGGTAAAACTCTCATAAAAATATTCCCAAGCTAAAGCGACATTGTCGATCAGAGTAATACGACTCCAGTTAAAATCCATCAAACCATAAAAAAAATGCTTGCTCACTAAAAAGCTTTAGATTTCTTTTTGTGACAATGTGGGGCTTAAAGTGTGAAGGTTTCATGTTCCTCACAGCACCAACTACACAGTGATCACTAAAATTATTGACAAAGACTGCTGATGTGGAAAATCTTTGTGGCATATTGGTTAAAAAAACAGATCAATAAGAGATCATTTATCTGGGGATTTGGGATTCAGGTGTGTCAGACTTTCAATAATTTGGGTTATATTTAAAAAAAATAAACAGTGCACTTTAAAATCACAGAAGAGAGCCAGTCCCAGTTAAAATCACCTTCCAGAATGATTTCATTAAAATGGAAAGCAGTGAAAATAGTGCTTCAGGAGAAGCAGACGGGGGGCCAATAACAGCCAACAACAGTTAAAGACTGGTTTCCAAACAGGCCAAAATCTCAAATTGCTTAGGCACAGATCTCGAAAACAAGACCTGAACAGCCTTCAGTTCAATTCAGTTTCATTTTATTTGGCCTCAAGGTGCTTTATATTATAGGTAAGGACTATGGTTGCAACTAACGATTTTATAGATCGATTAATCTATCGATTATTCTGACGATTAATCGATTAATCTGAATTTTAGAAAAAGGCACATTCTGGAGATTTTTCATTGAACCGCTTAAACCTTTTTTATAAAATGTTAGAAATACATTAAAAGAGGCAAATAAACAAAGAATTCAATTATTTTTTAAAATAATATTAAGCCTAAAATGCAATAACAGCATTTCTTCATTAATTTGAACCAGGTGTGTAGCTAAAAATATTCCACTTGAGGAGTTTTGGGGAAAACATGTACAGACAAAGGTGATTTTATATATATTTTGTACAGTTTTGGTGTAATTACTGCTCTGAATATGTTGTTTTTAATCAGCAAATGGCCTTTTTTTGAGTCTGTACTCCAGTTAACG
>VUQJ01036572.1:8729-20321 GCA_015108635.1 Andinoacara biseriatus
TATCCGGCCCCCCCCCCCCCCCCCCCCAAGTACATGTGTGCGAGTGTGTGTGAGTGTGTGAGGAAGCAGACATTCCTGCGTGTGTCGAAGTGTGTGATAGGTTATGGTCCAAGCACGTGTGTGTAGCTGATGAGATGAAAGACTCGACGGGTCGCCATGTCTGACAGCAGACCTCTTGCAGCGAGCTGTGTTATTATTAGGAGGTGATGGTGGCGGAGGTAGTGGGGGGGTGCTCTTTGAGATGGGCGTGGGGGTGAGGAGGTTACAGCGGGGAACCTCAGTTCAACAGGAGAACGCAGTGTGGGGCTCACTGCGTCAGAGCGGAGTGGTGCGGTGGTGGTTCGTGCAGTTAGGACGGGGCAGGGAGGCATCGGAGGCGTCAGCAAAGCATCGGTCACTGCACGGTTACGGGAAGGCTGCTCAACAGTCATATCCAATGTAAGCACACGCACAATCATTTTTGGCTCCTGTGATAGGAAGTCTGACTTGATTTGGGAAAGGCAAAATATGAGCGCAAAATGTTAGTTTTTCAAAAAAGAGAACATGATTGTGTTCTGCTGTCACGCGAGTGGGTTCAGGGTGGATGAACTAAAGGACGGGGTTTATCTAGTATAAGAATGTTCGGACGTAAGTCTTACAGATGTAAAACGACATACGCGATGTTCAAAGCTGGAATGTTAGCATCACCTAACATCTGCTCAGTCACTTTAATGCCAGGAAAAGTGGGAGTAAACTGACGGCTTTGAAACTCTGTGTGTTAAAATTGAAAGTGTTTATCTTGTTCTCTGTAGCATTTTAGAGCAAATATCAGGAGTTCAGTGCAGGTTTTAATCCTTGATTGCAGCTGAGGTCAAATGTTTGTAAATTCTGTAGTATTAACAGCCATGTCACATGCCAAAACTCTGATTTCTTTGGAAAAAAGATGAAATTTGTATAGTGCCAAATATCGATATCATATGATAATAATGAAGAACTAAGGCTGAAATTAATTTAATTTGGCGCCTGTGTATAAAACAAGACTAGCTCTTATTCTTGTATTGTTGGGTCTCACTGAGTCTGACCATTTCTGTGTTTAGCCCAGCTGTGTGCGTGCGTGTGTGTGTGTGCGTGTGCGCGCACTTGCCTGCCCAGGGCACCCTGGTGTGAGACGCTCCAGGTTTCCTTTGGGAACTGCCGACATTCCAGCTCTGGTGAATCAGGCACCTCCTCGCTGTGCTTCTCCTGTTTCGGAAAGGCGGATTTCGGGAAGCCAAACAGAAGCTGGAGGTGCTGAGGGGAACTGAGGTGGAGGAGAAGGAGGGAAGGGTGCGGGGGGGGGGGGGTTGAAAGAAGAAGTGAAACAGACGCGTGTTTGTGGGACGTTTGTACATTATGCATAAGTGAACCATCTCTTCAGCTGAAAGTTCACCCCACCCAGAAGACCATCAAAGGCTGCGACTGTCACCACGGCGCCCCCCTCTGTCTGCCTCCCCCACTTTTACTTTGAAATATCCATGCAGTCAGCATCAGCACTATGTTACCATGGCAAAGCCAAACAACTGGCAACCTGTAAACAGAACCATGTGTGTCTGCTTTAGGCTGACAACTGCTTTTCCTCCTGCTCTCTCTTTCCCTCTCTTCACCCCACCCAGGACAGGGAAATTGCTTGTAATTGGCTGTGGATGGATTGCGGGTGGCAGGAGGGGTGTGCTGTGTGTCTGCTCTAACGACGTCTGAAGGCGTGCGGCTGGCTGGGCATCGTCTCAGCCTGCTATCGGGTGTCCATTGCAGGCAGGCGGGCAGACAGACATAGAGCTGCCCGGCTACTCTCAATGGAGCCCTTTATTATCATTATGGTATTAAGAAATAGATGTTGAGAGCTTCAGTATAAAATCAGCAGATAAAATAATTTAAATCCTCCTGATCTCATTTTCATGAAAGGGGTTAAGCTTTGGACTTTTTCACTTTTGCAACTTTTTTTTTTTTTTTTTTTGATTGCGGTTCTCTGGGATTTGGCGATGCAGAACAAATTTTTTTAATCTGAGCCTTCCAGAGCGAAAAGCAAACCCACAGCAATCAGTCACTCTGCTCTATCTGAGAAGATAAAGATGCAATAGTCAGCCACCTTTCACCAGGACTGACTCCCTACTCTCCCCCTCTCCTCTCACCCTGTGCCACCATCCCGAGTAGACCCATGATGGGTACGGCTTTTTGGAGCCCCTCCATCTCCTCCTCTTCTGGCTGCAGAGAGACATTTCCTGTGTGGAGAAGCAGGCTGACTAGGAGGGAGCAGGAGGCAGCCTCGCGGTTTTGGCCTTTTCTTTCTCTCTTTTTTAGTCTGTTTCCTCTCCCACCTTGTGTTTTATTCCCCCCCCTCCCACACACACACACACAAATACACAAACACCTCTTAATCTTTCATTATTTAGTGCTTTGTACTCTTAAAGAGCCGCGTCACAAGACCAGTGCTCCACCAAACTCTTGCTCCCTCTTGGTGAGCAGTTACCACCCAGTTACTAGATATTTCCCTCTGACATCTAATAAGCAGCTCCTATTTTTCTCCTGACTTGAGCTGGCTTTCTTCTTCTGGCCTAGAAACTGTTGCCAGATGAGATGTGTCTGACCCGATGACACACCCCTCTTCTCCGCTCTTGTCTTCTTTGAGTATTTCTTTTCAAAATATAATTACTCGTGAAACTTCGGTTGTTGGAAGGCATTTCATTGCTGTCCTAATTCCTGTGTGGTTGCACCTGTGTGGCAGTAGCTGTCTGATTCCTGGCATTGTGTGAAGGCAGCAGGGTGACAGGACAGCCTTGAGGGTGTCATTTTTCACCTCGTTTATTTTTCTTATCCGTATTTTTTCTACTGCAGCTGCCTCTCCGTGCAATAATGGTTACAGATGAGGCTAATTAACCAATCACAGCGCAGATCAGGGCCAATCAGAGATGATTGATGAGAGCAGCGGGCCATCCATCACATGTTTTTGGCCTGGGAGGTGACAGTGGGGGCAGACTGGGGGGCATTCGTACAGTAAGACAGACATTTACATCAACATTTTGAACTTTGAGTTATCGGGAGTGACTCAGAAGTACCTCGTCATCATCTGTTGTTTTGTCAGGCCCTTAGGCTTGATGAACATGTGCATTTTTGGCCCTGAGCATGGAAAAAACTGAAAGATAAAAACCTTGCACAACTTAACATTTGTATGCATGAGTGCTGGATAAAGTAACAGCTGATATAAGGGCTCCTTCCACAGAGTGGCCCTGATAAATACCCACAATGCATGTAGCAAAAAAAAAAACAAAACACATCATCTCTTGGATGTGATTAGCCGTCATGAGGAAACATGAAAAAGTGCAACATTTTTCCATGTTTTAAGAGCATAAAGAATTTAAGTACATGGAGGATTTAATGCTTCAGTTTCTGCTCAAATACCCAAGAGTGAAAATGTTATATCATGCATTAGAAAAAGATGGTTATTTCCACACTTACAGTCTTATAGCAAAGAATGTCTTTGCATGTCTCTGTGCAGTTCTGTGAAAAACTAAATACGTTCTTAATGCTTCCATAGGAATTAGGAGCACCAATAACAGCCAGCTGCTGATAATCAGAGGCACTTGATTAATTGATGGTCAGAAATCTGCCCTATTAGCTCCCATTTTAGGCCTTTATTACGGTTTTGTGTGTGTGTGTGTGTGTGTGTGTGTGTGTGTGTGTGTGTGCGCGCGCGCGCGTGTGTGTGCGCGTGTGCGCTGTAAGCAGGCACAGCAACACCCCCACCCCTTTTGGTGGACAGTACCTGCTGTGACACAATGCACATTTTTGATTCCTACAGCGGCCATTGAACACACAACACAAGTGTTGTCATTTGACGTCACAGGGTGCATTTGGAAACTCCTAAAAACTCGAGTGTTAGAGCCCAGATCACATAGTTGATATCAGATCAATATCCTGAGCTTAATTCTGAAACACAAAGTTCAATAAATCGTAAAACTCGACAACTAGAGGACAAAAGCGGCAGGGCCAAAATCTATCTACAGCAGAGGAAAAGGGTCGGAAAGCCACGTCCTAAAGAAACGGAAAAATCCAGCAAAGACCCGACACAGGACACGAGAGCTGCATCTGGCCCTTCAGATGATCCATCTACTCCTCACTGAAGCCTCATCAGAAGTGGCCTCGGTGGAGGGTGTTTCACAAGCTGCTGAATCGTGGGGTGCACTGAGCTTTTTACAGAACTGCATAGAACCCTCTGAAAAACATTGTGTTTCCCTTTTTTCACAACTGTAGATGTCTTCAGGCCCGCGCTCACTTGTCAAGTATATAAAGTTTGGGACAAACTGGACGATCTACATCTGAGTTATAGCAAGTTGTTTTATGGTGAAACATCAAAATTTTGCAAATCATTAAATCAGAGCTGTAAGTAACTCTGCAGCTTTGCAGTCTTTGCAGACCCTGTTAAAATGCAGCTCAAGATGAACTTATGTGTGAGCAGTTTCATGACCTTTTTGTGCATAACCACATAATGCAATTTAGTTTAGTACGAGCTTTGAAAAATTTTCCTTTCATTTTACCTATCATAGACACTAGAATTTCCATAAAACGCTTTAAATCCATTTTTTTTTAAAACCATCACACTTAAACCTTCTTGGTCATACACAGGCAGGAAGAAGAGAGCTGGCTCTGTGCAATCACTGAGTGAAGTGGTGTAGGAGTCGAGCTGTGATAGAAATAATGAATTAGGTGAGATTCTTGAACTAGATATCCAGGGAGGCACTCTTGCCCCATCTGTCCAAATCCTAAATCACTGAACATGGGCTGAGTGTTTACTGTGGCATCGCACCAGAGGGACAGAGAGCGAGAGGGGCAGAGGGAATCTTAGAGAAACAAAATGTTCAATATGTTCACAGTAGAGATAGCTCAGCGGGATGATTAATGGAGGGACGATTGGGTAAAGTCTACTCCCCTCTGCTGCTCTAACAATAGAAGAACAGATAACAGGCCCATGATAGAAATGAGGCCTTGTTGGGGGAGTTGTGAGTGTGTGAAGGTAGTATGTGTTTCTGCATGTGATATGTATTTCAGCTGGAACCGCTGCCACACAAACCCAGTAGGTGTCCTCATTTTGGGGGGGTGAGATTCGGGGGTTTTCAGAGCACGTCTTCATTTGTTGCCCATTTTTCTGTGCTGTTCATTTCTCTCCGACCTGCTCTGCTCGCTGTGAAAAAAGCATCCCTTAGAAGTGAGTTTCCAAGCAGGTGATCAGTCACAGATTTATGCAGGATACGAGCAATAAATTATGACTGCACTCATAGACGATATCGTTACGTTACTCATGCCTGCCCCAAGGAATGGGATTGCAGTGCTTTTGTGTAATTAAAAAAAAAAGAAAAGAAACGAGGTTATGAAAACTGAAAAGAGATTAAGATTTCTTCAATAGCACTTTAATTTTATTTAACTTTTTATTTTTATTTTTTTAATTTGCTGGCATGTATTTTATGGTGTTTAAAAAAAAATTGTATTTCTTAGATAAAAGGGACCAAACCTTGAAATTACATGTTATATCCATGGAAAAGAGTTTGCAGGGCAAACCTGCTGCTCTCCACATGTTTAACAGATCAAGAGTCCTGACTGTCCTATTCAGACAGTGTTTAGAAGGTGATGAGATGATATCATTTTTCCTCAACAAGCCACAGAGCAGGAGAATTGACCAAGTTTTGCTCTTAAGTGAGACGTTTCATAAAGGTTTGTGGTGTCATTTTGATCAGAAGAAATCTTCTGAGATGCAGAAACGAGATTAACTCAGTCACGGCCTGTTTTACCTGTAACTTTTGAATTGGAAATGTTTGATCTGGAAAAGACGCTGCAGATTTCAAGGCTGATATTATGAAAGCTCCAGAACAGCTGCTAAACGAACTGTGCGGTTAGGATGCTTTATCAGCTCTTTTCTGTTGCTAATAGATGTGCTGCGTTTTTGACGTGCAGTCGCGCTCTTCAAATCCCGTCTGTCTGATGAGATTAGTTTTGTTTTTCTTGCTTCTTAGTTGGTGTTTCTGATCTTTCTCGGGACCACCATCTCTTAAAAGTGAGGCGACCAGCACTCATTATCCCCTGCTGTGGGAGCAGGCAATGAAAATAATTAACTTTGACACAAGTAACGACTTTATTTTCCTGTTTCAAGGCCGTTTCACTCAATAAAACTCTGGAAATGTCCAGCCTACAAGAACTGAGTACCAAAACCATCTTCCATCTCCAGTTCATAAGAACAGCTTTGAAAAGTTGTATGATTAGATTTACTGAGGGTTTTTTTTATTGATTGTTAGAGCAAATCATTTTAAAATCATTGGAAACAAACATAAATGATACGTTTACAATAGGCCTGCCAAACGTTTTGTTTTTTTTTTCGTCTGCAGGAGTCAAAAATACCGAGTTGATTCTTGTTGATTCTCAAGTTTTGCCTTTTAGAAGAAACCGCGGCCTGTCCAGCTGGATGGCGCGAACGACTCTGGTATGAAGATTGTCTTGCTGTAGGTCTTTTTAAAAACAGAGAAGAAATGTTGCAGGGAATTTTTTGGACAAACTAGAATCTTTGCTTACCAGCAGGAACATACACTTGTGTTTTTATAGCCTAAACCTGAGGAATAAGTCTTTGTAATGAGAAGAAAAGAGAAATGGCTGTACCACTGAGCTCTAATGATACTTCAGAAAGGTTCTGTCTGTGTGTCTGTGTGTGTGCGCGCAGGCTGCAACAGCTGGCCATCTCTCTCAGACTGACAGGCCTAAGCTCTCCCCTGCTGGGCTGAGGATGAAAGCAGATGCTCCGTCCTTTCCTTTCTCGCTCTATTTTTCTCTTCTTTCTCGTTGCTGCCTTGTGTAACCAGAATCCTCAGCTTTCATACGGGGCCTGCAGGACAGTTTGCACCCTGGAGTCCTGCAGAAAGCACAGACACACAAAGACTCAGTCACTGACATTTTGGATGCTTTACTTTAAAAAAATATAAACATATTTTTCTTTGATTACAAAGTAAGCCAAATGGCTGATATGCATCAGTGTTTGTTGCTGTCTTAACACAGCACCATTGTATAGAAACCCAAGTGAATATAAGTTGAAATTAGCACAATTTATCATGTGAATCAGGAAATACCTGATCAAAGAAACGAAAAACAACAGACAGTTTGGTTAAACATTCACCGATAAATAAAGCAGATCAGTACTTGTTTTAATTGAAAAGGAAATCAAAGGTCACGAACTGCACATTGTGGTCTTCAGTGTGACCTCACCTATTTCTTCTGTGGGTCAGGATTTCAGCCGGCTTGGTTGGAGACAGATTTGTGGGTGGGATGCCATCGTGAACACATGCAAAGGAGAAATATACCTCCCACCTGGAATGAGGGAGCAGAACAGGAGGAGAGAGGGCAGGAAATAATGGATGGGTCTCCGGAGGGGGTAGCTGGTGGGAAGGCTGGGCATCCTGCTGGGGATTTAACAGGCCCTCACAGGAGGGAGGGAGTCAGCTGGTGATGATGAGAGAGATGTTTTGGAGGCTGAACCCTAATATCATCTGGACTGCCCAAACACTCAAAGTGAGTTTAGTGCATCGAGGCGGCAATAAGACAAAGTCGCAATTAAATGGGGTCAATTTAGCAATTAAATGTCCTGTGATAGATGTGCAACATGTGCAAATCTGTTGCTTTATACATGTGTAGAAATTCACATTAATTATAGTCCAGCCAGAAGCTCTTTGATTAGAAACAAACATATCAGAAATTCCTCCTCATAGAGTGATGTAGTTGCTGTAGACAATTTAACTGCAAAATGACACAGGCGCCCGCCGTGCTTTTATATAGGAAAATAACCAGCATGCAATCAGTTGAGCTGAATCCTCTATTGCAAAGAGACTCATTGCAGGTAGGTTGTACTCATTGATGCAGACTGGCTCAGGCTGAGTGAAATTAGACAGCAAATTATTTGCAAATGTTTGCCAGTCTGTCTGAGAATGATTGCAGTCGGTCTTAGTCGGATCATGATTGTTTGGAGATGCCTCCCACCAAGTTACCTGTGAAATCTCCTTGTAGTTGAAAGTGGTCACCCAGAGGTTGGGGGTGTTTGCACGGTGCCAGCTGAGCACCGCAGCTACTTCCAGTCGGTCGCCAAATGTGAACATGTTCAATGCAATTATTCACCAGGCAACCAGCGATTCTTCTGTGTGTGTCTGCTTGAGTTTAATTTATCTGTGTGCGACTCTACTGTAACGTTCTTCAATACTATCATCAAAACACCAACTGAGGGTATTACCATTTGGAAGTGCGGCATTCCTTCCAGTCGCGTTCCAGAGGCACCGATTTCCGATGGCATGTTGTGGTTACCAACGCCTTATTAATGTTGGGTTTCACACTGTGTGTGATTGCAAATGTTGCTATATCTTTGTGATTCCTTTGCACCTTAGAAGCATATTGTGTCAAAATCTCGTTTTCATCTTCGTTCATTCTTCATTTGCAAGCAGCTGTTTCAACTTCTTGTTGAAACAAAGAAATGATTTCAGGACCATTCTTATTTATTACTTTGAGCCAATTTGTTATCAGATGTTGCTATATTAATAAACATCCCTAGCCTAATAGTTAGGAATTTTGGTTAGATTCTGTTTAAATCTTGCACTTCACACACACACACACACACACACACACACACACACACACACACACACACACACACACACACACACACACACAGAGAAGCAGTAGTTGGGGAGTCCACAGCTGGCCTATGAAACTGAGACACTCCTTGATTGGGACGGACAAGTGTGAGAGGCACTTTAATGCAATAATCCCTCCCAGGCCCGAGTGTGTGTGTTTAAATGTTGTCATACAGAAAAGGCTGTAGTGACATTTTAGGGAGTATGAGTGTAGAGTGGGGAGTGAAGTGAAGCTGTCACTCGTTCAGCAGACGGGCCTGATGGAGGAGAGGGATGTTTGGAGGGCTGGGAGTGGGGGTGGGAGGGTCATCTTGTTTTAATTGTCTGAGGAGTCTGGCCAACTCTTTGGGACTGGAATGTGCGTGACCTCTTCTCTCGCTCCTTCACACTCCCGCGCTCGCTCTCTGTGTGTGCCGTGCTCCGTCGAGCGGCTCGTGGGAAGATTCTCGCTCCGGATTTTTCAAAACGGGGCCAAATACTGCAAGAGCTCAGTCACAGTCTCGGCGTTTATCTCACCGCTCTCCCACTCTGTGTCCCACTCTTTTCGTTATGGGCTTTTTTTGTGTGTGTGTGTGTGTGACTGATTGACCCCTTTGATTCTCAGCTCTCTCTGTGTTTTCTGTTGCTGTGTTTCTTTGCACATGAATTTGAAACAGGAGAAATGTCTAAACAATGTTGAGATTAGTGAAAGGACGCACTTTCTCCTCAAACAGCTCCTCGGATCACTCGCGGGATTCAAACCCGGAAGCTTCCTGCTGCGGGGCAGCTTTCCTTACTACTGCGTCACCATTCTGCCTTAGCATAGAGAACCAACAAGTTCCTTGGCGCTCCCAAATTCCCAAATTAGCTGATGTTGCAACCTTGCAACACAAATATTCCATGGATTTGGAAATTTTATAAACATTAAACATTTAATATTTAAAGTTTTATAATCAAAGTTTGTATTCACAGTTTAAAGTAACCGCTCAGTTCATCCACTGTTTGAAATAAACTGTTTCAGCTCCCTTTCTCCGCCTCCCGACCTAATAGGAAAGTCTGAACAGCGGATGGGCTCAGCCCGAGATGACCATATTAGTTAATCCTCTCTTATCAACATCATACAGAGCCAAGAGTGGAAAAAAACTCTGTGAAACCCAGTGCTTAGAGCAGTTTGAAACCTGGGTTTTGCATCACAGGGATCACTGGTATATACAGGACCAGCTTTTGACTGGTCCTGTATGTATAAGAGAAAATAAGGAAACGTAAGATAGGTCTCATTAAGCAGACGTTTACTGTGGGTGTATATGTCTGTCTGAGCTTTCAGCACAGGTACTGGGGTTGGAGGGGAATTTCGATGCAAGCCTGCGGAGAGCTGGCTGTGGTGTATTGAGCGTGGCAGAAACAGCATCCCAATCATTCCACTTCAAACAGGCCTGGTGGCTGGAATGAAATGGAAACATTTGTTGGGTCACAGCACTGAAAGCTTGTCTTCCCTCCTCACACAATGCCAGATGGCTTCCTGATGTTGTCTGTTTTTTATTACACTTATGATATTAAATGATGATATTAATCCAGGGTACATCCCCGTACGGCACGCAGACTCACACACAGATATTTTATACTTAAAAACATGCTGGAATGTACAAACATGCCTGTGTGCAAAGTTCCATGGTGGGAATTTGACTATCAGGGCCTTGGTAATGAAAATATACTGTAATTGTGCTAATATTGCTCTACACATATGCAGACGCATGTATGCGGTGTGTAAATGACCACATACATTGTATAAAGAAATGTGTGTCCAGGTACAACAGGGTTCCAGACCGGCACATAATTGGTGAAGAAATGCTGTGCAGAGGTGTTGGTCTGATGGATTAGGAGAGAACTGACATGGCATTCAGAGCCTCTCTCTCTGCACCACAATGAAGCTTTCACTCGACGCTGCTCATATTGAACTTTATCCTTATTAAAACAGCCACGATGGAGAGCTCTGTATTTGCTTTTAGAAGGTGGGACTTTCCAGGGGAGTGCCAAGGATCTCTTTTTTAATTAAGAAGGTCCAGCAATAGGAGTGTGTGAGTGTGTGTGTGAGTCTGTGTGTGTGTGTGACCTGAGGGGAGGCCCTGCCCGTGACCTCCAGTGATAGTGGCGGTTTGTTTTCATTCTAAACTTGCCCTGGAGTTACTGCTTTTGCACCTTATTTGACCTCAGCGTGACCTGGCCATCACCTCTCACTGAACCTTTGCTCACTGACATTTTTTCTTTTCTTTTTCTTTTTTTATGGTGACACCTGACTGATTACCTTTGCAGTTTTTCACTTAAGCTTTCCCCCCTGTCTGCTGGTTTCTCCCACAGACTGGGGGGGTGGGGTGTCAGTCAGTGGCATCATAGCATCTCTGAGCCGGTAACTGCCATTGTACATTAATAAAATAAGAATAATATTTTTAACCGGCCAGTATTTCTGGCGCCAGTTAGCACGGCCAGCAACATTTAAATGTCTGATCAATTAGTTTCACTCATCCCTAGCTGAGAGGTCCAGCTTTCTGATTGGAATGAGAGTCTGTAGGGACGGAGTTGCTTTTGGAGCCAGCCCCAAATGGCTGCTCCAGGGATCCACTTCTGCACTGGCTGCATTCCTGTCTATTTGGTACCTACCTCCCAATTTCTAAGGCAGCTCCTTGTCAGACGTGCTCACATGTACTCGCGTATGCACACTCAATCAGATTGAATGATTGCACATTTGTCTTGACAGTCACTATAAAAAGAGCCACCCACTAAACACTGCAGTCCTCTCATTATACCGTCAAAGAGCCACAGCAGGCAGACATGCTGCGCTTCGTCTTCTGCCCTCCTCTTTCTTTCCGTGTTTTCAGCTCTTTCTTTCTCCTGCTTTTTTTTTTTTTTTTTTTTTTTTTTTTTTTTTTTTTTTTAAACATGGAAAAAA
>VUQJ01036572.1:20341-38830 GCA_015108635.1 Andinoacara biseriatus
CTCTGTTTTTAAACACAGGAAAGAAGAGAGGTGAGCAGCAGTTGAGGGGAAAAATAAAACGGTATTGGTGGCGCTGTGGAGCGAGTGGTGGGGACGTGCGTCACGACGAAGGGGAATCCCTAGCGCTTCACTGTGGAGCGGAGGCTCCATGGCTCCAGGGGAATGGCCAGCTCAAGTGTTTGTTTATGTCTGTGGGCCAGAGGGGAGAGACGGTGGCCATGTTCAGCAGCTACATAAAAGGCCCCGAACGCTCTAATGAGCTGTAATTACCATGCGTGTGTGTTTACAAGATTGCGAGGGAGCGAGAAGGAAAGAGAATGAATAGGCACGTTTCTCCCTGCCTGCGTTTACTCCCCGTCTTCACAAATACGGACGTTTTTCACAGCGCAGTAGCTTGCCTTGTTGCCCTCTAAACCAGCGCAACCTCAAAGTATAGACTTTGCAGATTGGTGACTGTCACGGCCTGTCATGCTTGTTTTATTCCTCGAGATTTTAAACTCCAGACTGGTGTGACATACTGTGAGGTGGGGAACTTGGTCTCTCATGTGCAGGCCACGTGGCTGGGAGCATTCAAAAATACACTGCATACAAATTTAGATCTTCTGAAAAGAATAGACGCTAAGAAAGGTGTGTGATTATCTGCTGAGGAGCCTGGCACAAGTCATTTAGAGAGTTGAGACCTAACCAAAATAGTCAAACCAAAAGAATTATCAAAAATAGGCTAGAAAGCTTTGAAGAGCTGCAGAGTTGCTCCTGCTTCCCTGTTGGTGCAAAGTTACAGGAGACTTGTTGTTTGCTTGACAAGGGTTTCTCTAATGTGGAGCTGTGAGTAATGCCCATTTATGACTGTGTGCACTACCACGTCTCATAACAACAGAAGGTAAAATAATGCCAGCCTTATCCATGAACGTGTGACATGACACAACAAACTTTGATCTAACATCTTAGCTGAGTTAATATCCTTGAAATCCTCTCTGCCTGCTGTCTGTCATGTCATGAAGGCTTGCGTGGGCAGACCATGATGAGTTTTTTAATGGCCTGGAACTGGAAATATGACTGTTTGTATTTACAGGCCATTTAGAGCTTTCCACTGGCATTCACACTCACCAACCAGTGAAAACACGAGTTGCTGCACAGCAAACACCAGCCTACGTTTACTGTACGGCTCCGCCACTGAGAGCTCTCTCTGTGTTCTTCACAGTGCGTGTGTGTGTGTGTGTGTGTGTGTGTGTGAGAGAGAGAGAGAGCGCATGGATGCCAGCCGCCCCAAAATAGCATGTGCCCCTAATTACTGCTGCAAACACAGGTGTGGAAAGCAAAGCCTCCCTCCACCCATCCCAGACCCACCATCCAGCACACAACACCCTGTGTGTTCCTGTTTGGGAGGACAGGAAGTCCAGACTGCGTGTGAGTGTATTTGCATGTGCAAGTGTGTAAATGTGTGTGAAAAGAGAGAGTGCAGATTCATGTCTTCATCTGTGCAAGAGAACGAGAGAGAGAGAGAGAGAGTGTGTGTGTGTGTGTGTGTGTAAAAGCAAAAGCGCGTGTCTGAGAAAGAGAGCGAGTTTGTGTTTGTATATGAGCGAGTCCAGACCACACCTTTTGAAGTCAGCTGCACAGTGCGTTGGGTTTGGGCACGGACTTACAGCCCCTCCGCTGGCTGGCTGGAAACCTTATACCCCACATCAATCAGATCTGCCACTTATACATTATTCATAACCCAGACACACACACTTAAACACACACACACTCATCTTTAGACTCTGGAGTTTTTACTCCTTCTATCTCCCGTTGGCAACAGAAGTAAAACAGGGCGGGTGGTGTTGCTGTGGGGGGTCTGACTTCATTTTTTCTCAGTAGGTTGGAAACAAAAGGGGAGTTGTGGAAATGTGTGAGATTTTCTGTCTATTGCTAAAAAGCTAAAAAGATTTCAAATTGTTGGGGAAAAAGACTAAAACTTCTACCCTGTTAATCAGTGGTATTTTAAATCTTGCCTCATCTTAAATGCTTACATTTGAAGTAATATTGATTCACAATCAAGTGACATGAAGAATATGAGACTTTTGGTAAGACTGTAACAAAAATTAATTAAAAATAAAATAGTATAATAATTTTAACCCTAAATGATATTTGCTGTCTGCAATCCAAAAGACAACCTTAAAGACAAACATAAATTCATAAACCATTCCGTGATTTCAGTTTATCCCGTCTCCTTTTCAGGGTTTTCTCCTTGTGCACTTTGGGGCCACTTCAGGCATTTTTGCTATTTTTGAATAAACTGAACTGGCATTTGTACAGCGCTTTTCTAGCCTTAATGACTACTCAGAGTTCATTAGACTACAAACTACGTTTCACCACACTGTCACACAGCACTTTATTTTACAGTATAAGGACTTTTTTTTTATCTACCGTGCATCCACCATCGTGACACTAGCTTTGTGGAAGTCCCCTGGTGGTGAGATGGGGGACGTCTGATCATTAAATTAAGCTAAATCAGGCACTCAGGGCAGGTGGTGTGCAAAAAACGTATTTGTGTTGCCAGAACAATTCAGTTCTTCCGATGGCGCATGCTGCCGTTCGGGTTGTTTGTGATGCCAAAGGATGTTAGAGAAGAAGCCTGCATTCTCAGTCTGATCCCAGGGGGACAAATTCCCTTTGCACAATCTAGTGAATGTTGAAAAAAAATGATGAACATGCTCGCGGTCGTGGCCCTGACCGGATGTGCTGCCTTCAGGCTTGCACACTGTGGACTTGTCCAATGAAGATTTATGTTCAGTCTCCGAGCCAGCTGTCATCATCTGTGTGGAAGTAAGAGTTCATCTGATGACCAGTGTTCACTACCTACAGTAGGTCACAGTTCAGCAAACAAACAGCAGTTTTGTTTCAACTTAGTTTCTCTTTTTTATATATATTATATAACTCCCCAGTTATTACTGACATTACAGGTGTGCTCAGTTCTAATTTTATACCAGATAAATTGGCTCTTATAATCTGGTTACACTGTTGCCTTTTGAAAACCTACTTGGTCGCTACATTTTTGTTGCCAAAAAATTGCTAAAACTAAGATGTGTTGTACTGTAATAACCTGAAATAGTTACCGCTGTGTCCGGCTTTAGGGCTTTGCACACATCAAATTCAGATATTTTAAGGCAAGTCAGATTCATCACCGTGTCTGTTTATAGTCTTTGGAAAATGTACGGGCCATGTATGGAAAGCTATTTATCATTTTTACCCCTGTCAGCCTCTCTCAGCCCCTCTCTCACCCTCCTTCAGTCTAAGCTGGTATTGTCTCACTCTCCACGCAGCCCAAAATGAGCAGTTTCCAGTGCGCTGTTTTCTTCTGACGTCCTCATCGCATGTCCTGACATTCTCAGACCACAGACCAGATTCTCTGTCCGCTCTGTTTTCGTTCACAGACGTCAGTCTGATGCTGGAGCAACTGAAATCAGGCCTCAGCGAACAAGCTGTTATTGATGTCCCGCTGTGCTCAAAACAACTAGCGCTGCCTGCGGAGGACAGAGGCAGGAAAGCAGACGGGAGCTGTGAGAAAGAGCTCAGTTTGACATGAGAATTAGCTTTTGTAAACAGTTATAGCAGTTAGTGTCTGGCTGCTGGCAACCCGCGGCGTTCCATTGTCATATCATCTTTGAATAAATGGCGTGGCATTTATAATAGGATTTGAATATGTTGTGTACAAACTGTTGATGCACGACATCTGTTTGGCAGAGCTCTGCAAAGTTGTGCTTATTAAATTTTCAAAGCTTGTATATATTCATATGAGGTCACTGATGAATTATTGATTAGGGGAAAAGTGTGTGTGTGTGTGGGGGGGGGCGTTGGTGTGTTTGTCACAGAGGAAGGGTGTTTCCTGCTTAAGCAGCAGCAGATGCCTGTACGGCTGCTTTGTCTGTCTGGATCTTCTCTCTCTCTCACTCTCTCCACGTCGCTCTCAGTTTGAGTCTCAGGGCGCTGAAGCCAAATGGAAAGTGACCCCTGGCAGGCTGCGCCGTGTTCAACACAGTGGGTCACTGTCGGAGAAACATGCTGGCAGCATTTAGCAAAACGCGCTGGCGAGTTGCTCAGCCTGCATTTTGGAACCTTTTACCAAGCAGTTGTGCAAGCTTTGGCAAAGTCACGCTGAGGTACGCCCAGAGTTTCAGCGGGGAGGGAAAGCCGGGGGGTTTTTGGTGCCACAAAAATACAGATTTTGACAAACGAGCCTAGACGCCATTTTTAAAAATACACCCTGGACACAGAAACAAAAGGCATTGTTAATGAAGGGATTTGACTGCCTCACATGACGGCTACAGGAATGGTTTTACACAGTGTTACAGTAGCCATGGGGCCCCTTCTTGGGGTGGGGAATATTGTGTATGTGTGTGTGGGCTAGGGCAGGATATGAGGAAACCTCTGGGCAGCTCAGTAGATATTTGTTCGCATTAACTTGGAACGTTTAGTTTAAACAGACACTGAGCTGGGTTCAGGTTCAGGTTCAGTTCGGACTGTGTGCGCAAGTGTGTGCACACTGTTTATCCAAACTTTGGGTCATTTTATTTTTATCTTGCATTTAATCAAAATTGATTACACAGTAATTAAAAGTTAGCACTGTGTGTGTGTGTGTGTGTGTGTAGTTGTCTTTAATGAACTTGTAGTGAGACCACCAGTGGTTTTCAGGCAGAATCAGATCCTTCTGACACAGTTTTATTCCCAACCCGCCCACTCCACTCCTTCCTCTGGGCAGGGCATGGCTGAGGCTTACTGTGGCTGACACACACACACACACACACACACACACACACACAAGCCAGTAAGGCATCCAAAGATCCACAGATGGTCCTGTGTTTGAATGTTAGTGTGTTCAGATGGATCAAATATGAGAACCAGGTTGGTGTATATTTACTCACAGGGAGAGACTTCAAGACTTGTCCATTGTTCATATTACTAGGCATTACTCTGAGATATGAAGAGATTATGGCAGATTAGGTGGAGATTATGGATACAGTTCTGACGCTGCTCATGCTGAGCAGACTAGAATATATTTGAAAGCATATTTTGGTTTATAGTCGGGCAAAAACAGGTGTTTAGGTAATACAATGCCGCTGGCCGGCGACTAAACAAACCCAGAATGGCTGTTTGCAGTTCGTAGAGCTGTGATTCTAACAAGGTCACAAAATACTTGACTTGGACCATCGGTGCAGGTAAAGCCCACCACAACCACACATTATCTGTAAAATGTAGCACAAATTTGGTGGTCTGTAGATTTTGAAACATGGTTCAGTTCGAGGTCATTAAAATTTTCTCAGGATTTGTGCAGACTTTGTTCTACCAGCTTTGTTCTAACAACAGATTAACCCAGGATGCCGCTGAAGTAAATCGTTATTTATGACTTCTGAATATTCTGAATGTTTGTTTGTTTATTTATAGAAAGTAAAACAGAAATTATAGAGTAAGATATTTCCAAAACAATTCATGAAATGTGGCATAATTTCAAATACTGCGCCCTTATTTACTGCTGCTTATCTTTAGATGGCCTTATCTTTTAGACAAAGTGACATTAGGTTGCAGGCAGCATTCTCCTTTGACAGGTATTTTTCTTTAAACTGTGGAAGCAACCTGAGTGAGAGAAACCAACAGGGAGAAAATCTATATTCCACCTACAAGACCCCTAACTAAGCTAACTAAGCTGGTTTGAACACAGCAGTTGGAGTTCAAGTCACTGCACCAGTTGCTGACATTCAGTTTAAAATAAATGACTATATGTGCTAACGTGCTCAGCAGTGAACTTTCAGAAAAATACATAAAGGAAAGATTTTTATCTGCAGTTAATCTTCATCAGGTAATCTTGAAAATCCTCCTCACTAAAAACTATTTGATCACAAAGAAGAGAATTATACTTTTGTGGGGTTTTTTGTCATATTTTGGCAGGAGAAAAGAGAAGCAAATTACAATCATTAGGCTGCAATTAATGATCCATTTTCAAGTGCAATGCGTGTTATTCTTTTTGAATGCATTATCCATCTTTATTTCCTTCCAACTCACCCATCTTGATTGCCTCCCCTGCCACATATTGGAAATATTTAAGAAAATTAAAATCTAGAAGAATTTATCAGTTGCGAGTGATAAATTGAGTTGCGATTCTTTTATTTATTTGAAATAATCATAAACCAGTAGGTTTTGAACCAGTAGGCTTATGTCCGAACGACACTTTGACAGCCATCCTTACAGCGTGAGACAGACGCAGAGCTATTAAGTATCCTGATGAACAAAAAAAATCCACATTCATAAACCATTCATGGACATTTTCAAACCATCATCAGTCCAAAGAGCTTCCACTGCCACAGTCACTGAAGCTCTAAGTAACTTTAAGGGAAGGAGGGTTAGAGCTGGAAATTTGGGACTCAAACCAAGCCGAGAACTTTTGGTGTGTGAGGTGCTGAGCTGAGTGTTTTGCTGTCGCCATCTTGGTGTTTAAAAAAAGGCTGTGATAAGAGCGGGAACCTTAAAGCATGTGCTGTATATCCTCCTATTTTATTCTAAATGAGACCATAAGTTAGAAAATTAACTTCATGTTTGACTCAGTAAGACTTGAAACTAACAGCTGAGCCCATAAAGTCAATGAGAAAGTGGTAATGATGTCATAAATTAAAGTGAACAATACATTTTCCCATAGACTTGTCTTCAGGTGGACTCCCTTTTTATTACCAGAGGAGTCACCCCCTGCTGGCCATTATAAACAATGCAGGTTTAGGATGCTCTGTGTATTTGATGCATGCGAGCAGTACACTTCACACACGCATGCAGAGGTAATCAAGACGGGTGAGCTGGAATAAAATAAAGATTGGCTAAAGAGTCCAAAAGGAATCACACATATTGCACTTGACACTGAATCATTATTAGCAGCCTAATGAACCTAATTTACGTCTCTTTTCCTTTGCCATTAGTCTAAAATATGTAAACTCTGCTTTTGCTCCACATATTCTTTGATGACAGTTGCTGAGTGTTGGCATGTCTAACAGACGGAGGATTGGCTTCCTTTGGTTATCCCTGTTCACCTGCTGGAACTCAACTATTAGCTTGCTACACTCTGAAATAAATGTTGAGAATTTGCCCATGATGTGACCTAGCCGCATTCTCCGCTGACCCCATCCATCTTCATTAGGCTTCAATTATTGGCCATAATTGTAATTGCCATGCTTCTCAGTCTGCATGAGAAATCTTGGCATGTTGACCATGTCCTGGCTAGGGCCATAACTCATCACCGTGGCCTCCTCACCAGTCCATCCTGAAACCACTAAGGGCAGAGTGGAAAGGTTAAAGGGGGCGGGCAGTGAGGGATGGAACGGCGAGGTCGTGGCTCTGGTGAGAAGCGCTGCCAGAGCCATCTCCCAAAGTGCCTAACTGGAGTCAGCCACGCTGGGAATCATGGGAAAGCAATGGTAGACAATTAATCACGGCCAATGAGGTGGAACTAGCCTGCTTGAGACAGACCTGACAGAGATTATTGATGTGTGTATGAGCAGGAGTTTGGATGCTTGTGGTGAAACTGTGATTCTGTCTGCGTGCAAGCTGTTTTTGTCACTCACAGCACGTTGACTGAAACGTAGGCGGACGGTTAACTTTTCCGCTTTTGAACCTCTCTCTTTACCGCGTGACAAACAGTGACATCATCCATAATCCTGCTGTCTGTTAGCGTCCCTCCGTACAGTAGAGACAGAGCAAAATATCAGACATTCTGCAACACGGTGCATCATTATATTAATTTCTGCTGTAAAGGTTTTAGTGGACAACAGAGAGCATTTTACTCAAAATAAATCAAATATTTGTGTTTTGTCGCCACACTTTTCTTTTTTTCTTACATTGTAAAGTCTGAAATCTGACAAGTCTGTTGTTAATTTCACAGTGCGTCATTATATTAATGTAAAGTACTGTGAGTCACCCCTCATTTCTTCATATTTTGCTAAGAAAATGGAAAATAGGTGTCACAGTTTACTGAAACGTGCAAATATAAATGTAAATAAGGCAAAAACAGAGTCTGAAAAATCCAACAGAGCTTAAAATCCGGGACCTCCAGAACACCACAACACTGAATCTGAAAAAGATCCAACTCTGAACATAAAACTAAGGTCCAGTATTTCGTCCTTGTATTTTTACAAGTCATTTTGATGTATTGTTGATTGTTTATTGACAATCTTCATTTTAACTCTTCCCTTATCATTAAGACACATTCTAGGGGTCGTCATTTAAATTTGATGGCTTTGTTAGTTCTGATTAGCCAAATTTAAACTGTGAATGTGTTCTGTGAATTTCAAAAATAATTACAAAATTAGAAATGTATTTAAACTCGTCTTGCGGCCTACCTGCAGTACCTTTGAGTCACACCTGGGGGTTAGGACACACACCTGGGGAATTACCTCAGTCCATCATTCTGTTTATTATGAGCATCAAGGTAAAATCCAGCCAGTGAAATATAACAACCCAGTAATAAATCCTGCAGTACATTCATGACTTTTTACAGTTTTTTTGGGGGGGGGGGGGGGTCTGTATTGAAACTTGAGCCAGCCGTAGCAGTGCTGCGTAACTGTGCTGCGCTATAGAGAGTGTTGTTTCTTATTTTCAGCCATAATACAAGTGATGGAGAAGTACATTTTAGAATTGTGTTGCAGTGTGCGACTGCATTGGTTTCAGTTGTGTTTCCTTAACTGTTGAGCTGTTTATGAATTAAGCTGATTTCTAATGAATCCACCAATGCCACAAACACTGCCAGTTAAATTCCTTTCCCCTACATTACACTGAGATTGTATTCATCTTTATACAGTTTTGTTTGATGTTCATTTATAAATACTGATAGTCACTTTTTCTTTTTCTCTTCCCCTGCTGCCGCTGCTGCTGCTGGCTTCACTCTCTCCATCTCTCGTCCATCATCAGGTAAGATGTGACTCTCCATTATTTCTGTGCAGTGTGGGTGCTGAGAGCTGATCTTGTGAACTCTCCTACATACTATCCAACCTGTTTCTTCTTTTTTGTGTGTGAAAAAACGCAAGTATTTTTTTTCTATTTGAATACAGTCTCTGCAGTAGTCTCTTATTGATGTACATGCTGTTTAGGTGAAGACAGGTGTGTATGCATGTGTGAGAGAAAGAGGGAGCCACAGAAAGACTTTGTCACTGACCTCATGCACAATAAAAATACCCGTCAGTGCGTTTGTGCCTGTTGCGTTGTAGAGCAGTGTTGAGTGGCGTGTTTGAAGCCTCCAGCAGAATCCCGGAGTGCTGAAAGCAGAGCAGTGATTTGTGACGAGTTTGAACTCTATCTTTGACTGAGAGTCTTGTGTCTGTCTGAGTATTAGCACCTCTCTGTCTACTCTGCTACACTCCACTTTGCCACAGAGAGAACCGATGACAAGCCGCCTGCAGCAGAGCATGTCGACACACACATTCAACGATTACCTGCAAGCACACAAACATCTGATGGTCCTTTTTCACGACGTAATGTACCCAGCAGACGCCTGCCTACTTGTTTTTGTGTTCAGGCCAGTCCTCTGGAAAGTGGAAATAAAATCTGTAATAATAATAGTCCAGCTAATGCAGACAGATCATTATATTAACGTAAAGTACTGTGAAAACAATCTTGTCATCTCTCATTTCTTTACATTTTGCTAGGAAAATAGAAACATATTGAAACATCTGGAAACATGGAAATCAAGTATTTAAGATAAAAACAGTGTTTGAACAATTCTGAAGAGCTTCAAAGTCAATATTTGGTATGATCAACTTTATTCTTCAACACAGTCTGAGGTCAAGTGAAGGGCCAGATGCAACTTTCAGGTCCTGGATCATCTTCTTAAGGACGTGACTTTTGTCCTGCACTTGGTCCAGTTTCCTCAAATTTTTTTTATAGGTCATTGCATACCATGCTGAGACATGCCAGGTTTTTGGAGAATAGCTCTTTGGGAATCACCTTGTCGGGTGCAAAAATACAGCTTTATGCCTGTCATACTGTTTTAGATTTGATATTTTTCATAGATTGAGATAAATAAATGGGAGCAATAGATGCATTGACCGACAGAAACACGGCTCACGCCACCATGCAGTGAAAGTGAAAGAGGAAGGATGCTGCTGGTGTAGCAAGGTCGGATTGAAACGGAGTAGACACACTTTAGTGCCATCTTTTTCCTGGAAGTGCTAACTGTCAGACAGCAAGTAAGTCTATCATTTCTCTCAGTCACAGAAAGACAAAACTGATGAATATAACAGACAAAAAAATACTACATGGTGATTACACCTTATGTATGATATCTGTCCGGTAGCACCCTTCCTTTCTTTTCTTTTGTAGAAGAGTATAAGGACTAACTGTATGGACAGTGTATTTTACTGTGAATATCGCAGGCGTAACTGGATCCTTGTGGTTTTTGGTCTCACATATGACACACGCATGAAGTGTGTCCGATGTGTTTGTTGCTCCCCTCTGAATCCAGACATCATGAATCATGCTCGGGAGTGTGTGCTAGCATGCACGTGTAATAGAAACCACCATCTGTCAGCTCTCTGTTACTCACTGTGAAAGCATTTATGATGGTGGACATTATGCTGCAGATAACCCGTCCTCCTGTCTGTCCTTCTGTCTGTCCTCCTGTCTGTCCTCCTGTCTGTCCTTCTGTCTGTCCTCCTGTCTGAGGTGAAGACGTGTGGATAGTATGAGAAGCCATTTGGTGTTGCATGTGCTGGCTTCATCCTTGGTGTGAAGTCCTGGCTCCAGCAGGAGCGTTAGGGTTATTATGTCACCCCAACCCATCACCCTCCAAGGGTACAGGTCACACTCACATTTTTAAAGGGACAGTGGTTTATTTGGCTGAGTCTATCATTGCAGTGAAGGGTGTCCAAGCATGAGTCCATGATAAAAGGCACTTCACAACCTCATGAGTCAATATCACAAATTGGTTTGTACTTTATACAGTTGTCTGAATGTCCAAAGAAGTAATTATGTCAACACAGATGATCATCATTGTCAAAAAAAGGTTAAAAAAACAAGGAAAAATGTAGGAAAAATAACACTTTCCCACTGCTTTTTACATAGTTCCATTTTGAGTTTGCAGCACACTTTTTCACCTTTCACCATCACTCAGTGATTAGTTAGCGAGTGTTTGCAGACAGATCAGCATCGTCCATGCAGATTATTGGCAACCAAAGCAGTCATAAAGAGGCTTTTGGTGCAGCACCCTCTTTATGACAGATTTCCAACTAGGCACCATCCTTAGGTGACCACTTGCCAACCGGCAACGGAATGCACATTTTTCCCTCATAACTGGTTGCCAGATGGTCACCAACTGGTCTCTAGACCTGTGTGACTGGGGCCCTGTGTTGAATGGCGACCTGTACTCTGCCTATGACAGCTAGGATAGATTCAGGGGGACCAAGAGCCTGTGCATCCATCTTCATCCCCAAAGTGGAAGAGGGTCAATTGATGGAAAGTTATAAGGGTTGTGCACCAAGATGATGATTGCCTATCGGTATGATATGAAATTTTGTAAGGGTTACATGTTCAAAAACATTATCCTCTTATTTCAAAACTGGTCCATTATTTTCTTAGAAAATAAGTTTCTTTGTTACACTTGAACAAAGGGAGGAACAAGTGAGAATACAAACAAAATTAAAGGACTAAAACGAACATGTTGGGCATCGGCTAATTTTATTCATTGTTTTTTAAAATATCGGTATTGGTATCAGCCCCGAATTTCAGAAACGGTGCATCTTTAACTGCAAGCAGTGGCTCAGTGGAGGGAGTTATTAATTTCATTTATTCCATTTTTAAGTGTTTTTTTTCTGTTTTGGTATTTACATGAATTTCAAAACAATAAAAAAAACTATATGTTCTAAGTTCAAAATGTAATGATTTGCAACAGCACCATGTGGCTTTCCAATGTGACTGAAAAGCTCTTGTCGGGCTTAAAAAAAGAAGTCATTCATCTTCTGACTAATATACCTTACCCTCCCACTAACTGATCAGCTGCCAGCATACTGTAAATTCACATAGTCAGTCTCCCATATCAAATGGTTAGACCGGTTTCATTAACTTTGCATATGAAGTACTGCTTGGCAACTCCCTGTAAAACAGCCAGATGGAAAGAGGAGTTCCACACACATCCAAGAAAGGCAGTGAGAGAATGAGACGGTTTGCAGAAGTCATTTTTTCACAGCTGTTCAGGGACAGGTGTGCATGTGTCTGTTGGTGTGTGTGTGTGTGTGTGTGAATGATGTTACCAGCAAGACTTCTGGCTCGGCGTTGGGGTCATAAATCAGGGTTGATAATCAGCATAGCAGTGAAGTTTGTGCCAAGGTCATGAAGCTGGTATCCACCTTTAAGAGCACTGTTTTTCAGGACTGTCCACTGAATAACCTTCCCACATTCCCACACACACAAACACACTCAGCAGGAGATGCAGGGTCACGGGATCTGATGCAGCATATTAAATGAGATGGGGTCAGGAAAAAGAGTTTGCTGCACAGGTGGGAGGGAAAAAGAGATTCCAGTCATCTTAAATCCACTTAACAAGTTGAGGATAATAAGGCTGACTAGCCAGAAAAGGAAATAGATTACAGTATATTAAATCAATTTCAACTAATTTCAATGTATAAGCTTCAGTACATGATATGGATCTGAAATAGGAGGGGTCATTCATGGTAATGGCGGCAACCGACTCGGCATTAATTTGTGCTCGTCTGGGCAGATCAAGTTTGCAGGGGGGCTCACAGCTCCTCTAAATCATCTCCTGCCCTCCTTAAATGGAACAACATGCCATTCTCTCCTTTCTCAATTTGTCTCTTGCTTATTTTCTGCTCTCCCTCTCTTCTTCTTCGCACTCTCCTTTTTATTGTCTGCATATCCATATAGTCTGTTTCGCCTGCTGCTTTTTCTCCATCCCGTCTGTCAGTGCGCCCTGCTTCCCAACCCTTCTGTCAGTGTCAGGGCCCCACGCTCACTGACAGACAGAGAGCCCATGACAGCAGCTCTGTCACACAGCCCAGTGGCTCACAGTGGCCCCTTCTCCCACACTGATGAGCTGATAAACAACTTAATGAGATTCCTGACACACTCACCCACTGAGATCTGACAGACTTCCTCACTTTCTGTAGTCCTTGGTGATCCCTAACATATTTTTTTTTTCCTTACCTCTATTGTACCTTTATATTCACACTTCTTGACTTCAGTACTTGTTTTTAATTTGTGTTATCATTTGTGTTAGCTAATGAGCAAATTGCTTGATACAGAGTGTCAAACTGCAGTTCCTCTAGTGGCCACTTGAGGCTGGCTTTAAAAACCAGTCAGTCTTTGCAGAGACATGATCACTAACCATGTGATGTTAACTTGTCTGAGATTTTGCATGTATAATAATAGTCCCAATGTAGGATCAAGTG
The DNA here is from genome assembly GCA_015108635.1 of Andinoacara biseriatus. Lineage (NCBI taxonomy): Eukaryota > Metazoa > Chordata > Actinopteri > Cichliformes > Cichlidae > Andinoacara > Andinoacara biseriatus. The sequence continues at coordinate 33,754 of VUQJ01036572.1, forward strand.
AGAAATGTGTATTTCCCGAACGGTTGGCAAAAACCTCCTTGTGATTGCGTTGTTGCTAGTATATAACTGCAGCCGTGGTTTGAATGCATTTTTCCCGAGCAGCCAATGGTGCTCTCACACTTTATATGGCGAACAGATCTCGAGCGATGTACACGTCGTCATGTGAAAAACCTCAGTAGATGTCCTGGTTTCTGTCCTCTGTGGATGGTCACCCCATCATCTGTATTGACTTCTGTATGTGGATAGTGGAGTTAAGGATTTCACCACTTTGGTTGACAGATGTCCCAACACAGCAGCTGTAGCTGATCAATATATCAGGTGGTTACTTAGTGCGAATGAGCACAAATGTGTATCTGTTTGTCACACCTGTACAGATTATGAATGCAACTTGCTACCAAGCTGCCGAGCCTCAGCTGTTTGTTGTAACCTCTGGCTTCAACAAACACAACATGCCGGTGACTAAAAGGCTAACGTTGAGGCTTCAAATTACAAACTCCAAAATCCTGGAAGACTAATATGCCGGGATTTACTGTTAAAGCCACTCCAGAGTTTTAAACTCTATCCTTTAAGTTTTTTTCCATTTCCTTTTTCCTCCGCCACATTTTTTTCTTCTGCCCCCTCCCTCTTTTTTTTTATACTATGTTTATTCCCCGTCTTGCTCGATTTGACCAATAGCTCCAGACCCATCAGCTCAGAACCCTTCATTTATGCATTTATGTCCCAGCTGCACCGGTGTAGTGTGCTGGTGAACTTGCTCCCCCTGAAACACGGGCCTGGGAAAAAGGGCCTGCTGTGTGAACAGGAAACTGCAAGGAGGTGGAACAGAGGGAAGGGGAGGGAAGAAGAGAGCGACCTGGGTGTTCTATGATAGCGGACCTCTTGGCTGTTATGCTTTCTAATTCCCCTCAGCACAGAACAGCAGGGGGATTGAGAGAAAAGGAGGAGGAGAAGGGGGTGGAGGATGATGAGAGTGAGAGAATCATGTTTTCACACCAAAGGGGGGCAGGCGGGTGGGCCGAAGGAGACTGTATATCAGTGTAGGCCAAAGGTTTTACCTCTGTTCCAAGCCTGAGGGCCCCGAGGTAAATGGTGCCCAAAGGAAAGTCCAAAGTATTGTACAAAATAAACCTTGAATAATTTTAGTTTATGGCAACATTTTTCTTATTAATGACCAAGACTAGTATTCAGCAAGTCAAGAACATTCAGTGGTTTCTCTCGTTGCGAGAGCCCAGAGCAGATTATAACACTTTCTAATAGCCATTGTTAATAAATAGTAAATAAACAGTCTATAAGTATCAAATGGTGGTCATAAAATTCCTGCTGATGCTTAAAAAAATGTTACGAAGTGTATTTATAAACATGAAGTGGCTATCATACTGTAAAGCTGAAACTGAGGTTTGTAATGCATATAAAACATAAATGATCCTGGAGACTGTTTGTCCCATTTCTCTCTTTGATTAGGTTTGGGTGCTAAAAATACAGATTTAGGAAAAGGTTAAAATATGCCTCTTTACAATATTAACTCTGCACATTAAAAAAATTACCTTCCAGGGTACCCAGTTCATTATAATACTGCTCCAGTTTGTGAGTTTGGAGTGAGGCCAGTCTCACTGTCGGAGGCACCTTCTGAATCTCTTTGAAAAACAGCAGTTTCAATTTCAGCAGTGATCAAATCCTTATTGCAAAATGCTAAAAACATTTAGTAATCATTAACAAAAACACAATATACTAATTAAATGCAAGTGAAAACATTGTATACACGTTACTAGTAGCACATAATACAGTATAAAATCTGTTCAAAAATTTTGGATAACACAAACTAATCACATAAAAAGACAAAGCATAATAGAACTAATGTTTATAAAACATTTCAATTGTGTTTTTACTAAAGCTGTGCAGCCCTGTTTGCACAGCGATCATACCACCTGCGGTAAACTGGACACTAACTGTATGCACATTTATGTTTGTCATTACGTTTTTATTCTGCAAATTTGGAATATCCCTTAAAAGGGGGGTTGCACGCATTGTTTCTTTTTCAGCCTTGTTGTTTAGCAAGTGTGGAATGTGTCCACGTGTGTGTAGAGGACGCATAGAAGCGTGTGCAAGTCCGCAGCTGTTCATGGATGTAGACACCATGAATTGGCCTTTAGTAGCTAAGCTCTGGGAAAATGTTGACATTGCTAAGCAGAAGTCACAAGCAGATATCTGCTACACTCAGGGTTAAAGTACTGGGATGAACGCTGAGTTATAGTAACAGGTTTTGGTCATTTAGAGTCATGTTGTTAGTAAACCTTGAAATCCTGCAGGATCCTTACCGGAGAAAATTGGTGAATGTCCATGAAAAACAGTTTGCCTTGCTAATGTGTACTGTAATTTGTGCAGAAAAAGTAAATAAATTGAGGGAAAAGGCTTAATTTGAATCTGATGATGGATGAAGGGTCCTTGCCAAAAGAATTCTAAACTTTGCAGACTGAGCTGAAAGTGTCCAAACTTTGTAAGAGTTATCTGCTCTTCAGCTTATTAATCTCCAGTGAAGCAGGATCAATAATCCTGCTTTAGAATAAAATAATGCCCTCTCAGTCATGGCATCATTTGTTTGCCATTTCCCAAAGTTTTAAGTGACTATTTCTTGTGTTCAAATGTGATGTTGACAGTCCCATTTCCAAATGTTTAAAATTGTGCTAATGAGCAAAAATGGGCAGCAACTGGATCAGAAGGCAAACAGTTTGAGTCTTTTTAATTCTGCACTACATAATTCTGTCATCAGACTTTCAGCACCAACTGGCAGCAGCTTGGTCTGATCAGTCATGAGACCAGAACGACAGCTATAATCATAGATAATTAATCGAGCTGCGAGGTCCGTGATATAATACATATACAGCGAAAGATTCAGCCATTCTCTCCCAGCTCCTCGTGTCTGGATTCAATATACTGTCATTTAGCTGTGGGTCTGGAACAGATTCACATGAAGGGTTCAGGTCCTCCCCTCCACTCCCCTTCCCAGCCGTCTCTTGTCCTACTGGGCGTGGCTCTGCACCCTCACCCTGACCTTTACCGCCCGACTCTACCTCCCCGATGGCCACTGCACCCTCTGACACAACCTCCAAAAAGGCCATCATCTGGTTCTGCTTGCCCATCCCGCAGCCTCCCTAAGGCCACAGGAAATAGCTGGAGAGATTGTGGGCCCGTTTCCCCAGGGGTGGAATTAACAGGTGCACCAGTGTTTGTTTCAACTTTTACCCATTACCACTGGATAATGGTAATAATAAACATGGCAAGGCCAGGTGGGGTGTTGGTTGTGGCTGTCTCCTTGTTCTGGGTTTTGCTCTCCTTACACGTGTTTCTGTCTTTGAAAAGGTTTCTTAAAGAGGGACCCCTGTCAACTAAACAGCACCAAAGAACTTCTAAATTCTGGAGCTCTGGCTCTTTGGACTTCCTGATTAAAATAATGGGGCCCTATGGAGCTCTAACCCCAAAGTGCTATTTTAGTGGGTAAACATTTCTTTATTTCAGCTGGAAATGTCCATTATTTTTATAGACGGGACAACATATATTCTTTTTTAATGGAAAAACACAAGTCTCATTGTTTTGTTTTGCTTTGTTTTAGTTTTTTTTTGTTGCAAACTTTACGATTTAAAATTTACTCTAAACTGTGTATTGCTTTAAGACATTTATCTGATCCATTTTCATGAACGATGTTGCATGAGGTTCCACTGGGTCATAAACTACAGTGATGTAAAATGATACGTCTGTTGGCACCCGAGAGCTGTTGATGTTCTCTAGCTCTGGTTCTCCGACCCCTCTCTCTCTCTACTAATTGGTGGCCATTTTCCCCAGCTGCCATTATTGCAGGTAGATCTGCCATCTTGTTCTCATCTTACCCAGGATCCCCCCTTAAGTGAGTCATCAGATTGGGTAATAGGAGGAGAGCAGCAGTTTAATGGCATACAAGGTCGTCAAGGAGGGTCGAAGGTGGGGGGGTCAAATGTTGCCATAATCCCAGGCTCCAGGTTCAGCCCATAAATAAGAGCTCAGCAGCTGAGAAGGAGGGAGGGAGGGGATAATTGATTTGGTGGGAGGGGGCATATTTCACCTGAAGAGGAAGCAGAACTGACAACCATCCTGGTTTGCAGCCATCGGTGGATTAGCACCTGTGGTGTGGGAGTTGGTGGGATGGAGTAATATAGAAGAATTTCAGAGATTAATTAGGTTGGGCAGTATAAAATAATTCCTTCAAGAGTTGCAACACAGGATTGTGTCTTTCTGTTTTAACTGTCTAATTTTCACGGTTTAATGCAGACCTTCAAACTCAAGCCCCAGGTGCTGATTGTTTGCAGAAGTAGAGTTTATTGGTAACGCTCCATTTCTTTTTACGTCAGCTAATATCTTTTCTGCTCCTAGTAACATGAGACTCTGTCTTGCTGGGAAAAATGGATAGTTAAGTGACTGTGTGTGTGTGTGTGTGTGTGTGTGTGTGTGTGTGGTTTTCTTTTTTTTAATAATAGAAGAAGAAAGTTTAGGTCTGCTGAAGATCAGCGTATGAACGGAGGAAAAGCGAGCTGCAAAGCCAAACTCAAACTGTGCATGAGAAAAGGAGAGAAGTTTGATTTGAACTTTGTGCACACTCGGTGCAGCCACATTTTGCAATCCGGCCACTCCTTATGGACTGACATGTCTGTAACTGGACAGTTTATGTATCATTGCTTTTATTGCAAAGCATTCATCACACAACATGATTCAATCTCAGCACTCGCTCCCAGACAACAAATGACGTACCGATAAGGCCTGCATTCTTTTCATTGATAAACATGTTTTGATTGGCAGAACAATTTCACAGACAGGCTGAAACCTGCAGGATATCAGGAGCGAGCAAGTGAGTGACTGTTTCCTGTATAGACAGGAAGTGAGGGCTTTTATGAGGGCAGTGCATTGATTTCCTTGCATACCAGGTTTGGGAGTGCAGAGAAAAGAGCCACTTCCTCTTGAGAAGAATGCCATGCCAGCTATCTAACTCTGAACAATCTTACTCTGTTAGTGTGAGAGGTTATAAAAAAATCTTTGGACTGTTGCCTTCTGA
>VUQJ01036581.1:0-10677 GCA_015108635.1 Andinoacara biseriatus
CACTGCTCAGATTCTGATGTACATGTTCCAGAATGACCCTGAATATCAATATCTGTACTGGTACAAACAGCTGAGAGGAAAAGGATTGCAGTTGATGGTGGTTAGTGTAGCTGGTATTTCTCAATTTGAAGAGGGATTCAAATCTGGTTTTCAGGCAGAGAAAAAGGAGAAGCAGTGGTCTCTGAAAATGACGAGCATTCAGGAGAAAGATGACGCTGTTTATTTTTGTGCTGCAAGGCTACATGGTACTGTGGCAGACCTCAGGAGCACGACAAAAACATCTGACTCAAACATAAGTAAAGACATAAAGTTTGTGCAAGTGTGCGTGCGTGTGCGTGTGTGTGTGTGTGCGCGCGCGTAGGGGGTCAAACCACACTGTTGAGAAGATAATATCACCAACTTTTACGTTGCAGGTTTGTTATGTAAACAACAGGTAAGAAAATGGGATTGAGGAATAAAATGTATGATTAACAGTTAATGATTGATATGATTCATAATATTTCCCCAAATAATGTTCTTACACATGGATATTCTCCCTGTAATAAACACATTTTGATCATGCAAGCAGTAATGAATAAATCCCACCAATAGGTGGAAGCACAGCACCTGGCACGAGGCCTTTACAATGGGAGTGTGCTGATGAACGAAGCAGCACAATCTCCTCCCTTTTTACTCTGAGCCTTTTTATGAGCACTCCTCTTCTGACATCAGTGCTCGACAATGTCTTCACCTACTCTTCTTCTAATCAGCTGGTTTTCATGTAAGATCTCAATTTTCATCTTGAACTCCCCAAATAATCAATTAAATACAAATATTGTATTGACTCCTTGCATGCTGTTTCCCCCCCCTCTCTGCAGGTCAGGTGAGCGCTGTTATATTTCAACAATCTCCTCCCCAGATAGTGAACGAAAAGCGTGAGGTCCAGATAAACTGCAAGCATAATGACGCCACCCTTGTAGTGATGCTCTGGTATCAGCAAATAAAGGAGAATATGTCTATGACCCTCATCGGCTACGGATACGAGCAGTCACCAAACTATGAAGGTCAATTTGAACAACAATTTAGCCTCACAAGGAGCAGCACAGTAGAAGGAACTCTGACTGTAAAAGCAGCAGACGTGTCACACTCTGCTGTTTATTTCTGCGCTGCCAGCACACAGTGATGTGGTTTAATGCTGCTCCCTCACAGAAAACCCTCATCGTTTTCCTGTAAGTGACGTGTTGTAACTGTGCACATATCTTTTCACTGATATTCCTAGAAGCAGCAGAATCAAACCAAGAGGACTGTATTTTTCCATTTCTTGCATCCATATAATAAGTTATGTACTGAAACATCAACAACTCTCTTTAATTTTGACTAATAATTACACAACACACTGCAGCATAACTTAAGTATCTCTTGCTTTTTAAACTAAAGATCGGACTAAGAGTGACGCAACACATCTCACCCAATAAAAGTGAACAGAGAATGGGAGGATTTTATATGCAGTCACAATGATGATGCTTTTAGACTAGTGTGCTACTTCGAGCAAGCAGAGACGAATTTCATAAACCTGAGTCAGGATCATGAAAACAAGTTGTTCTGAATATACAAACACTGAAAAACTTCATATAAGAATTTTCTAAATTCTCTTTTAACAGCAAAAATCTCCATTGGTTTCATGTAACTGCTTATGAGATTTTCACAGTAATGATGGATAAGTTTTGACTATTACTACCAACAAAATAACTTCAGTTAATATTTCTGGGTTTTCTGGGCTCTTCAGGTCATGCCACAACATCTCAGGAGAGTCACATTCAGCACATTGGCTGATCCAAAACATACATTGTCCTCTTTTCAGTCATTCTGTTGCTTGTGTATTTAGATTATTCTGGTCAGACAACCCCTCTGAAGCATCAGGTCAGTCAGTTCAGCAAATTTGTGTAATTAGTCTGGGGACCTGTGAATTTTGTGATTGAGACACAGTTCATGCTCGTTCCACCTCCAGTTTACCTCAGTGCACGTGTGGTTACATTTTGGTTACATTTTGATTGATTATTCTATTTATACCTTCAAAGCATTTCACTACTAGTTGTACCCTGTATGACCATGCATGTGACCAACAAACTTTGATTTGATTTGATTTATATCAACCAATCTCTCTTGTGAGAACCGGGCTCAGTAACCACAGTTTGTAGGCTATGCTTTCATTTATAGGAAGGGACAGAACCACACACCCAGTCTCCTCATCTCCTTAACTGAGCACCCGATTCCACAGACTGTAGCTTCTGGACTAGTCAAACAAGCAAATAGAGTGACTTTCTTTTTGCCGTCTGATGAATTTTTAAACGTAAATAAGATTGAAATTACCATGAAATATTTATGATTAAATATCACAATCTTTTAAATGTAATGTAAATATGGAAAAAAAGCGTAATGGCTATCAGCATAGAATTGTAAATAGAGAGGCAATCTATAGTAGAAAGACAAGAAGGGAATTCTTTATGTTCATCTAAATTTCAAATAGGTTCCAGACTTTATGTTGATACTATGTGCGCAAAGCTGTCCAACTGACCATACAAGAGGAGACAAAAACCATCAAGCAGCTCAAATTAAACAGGCCAAACGTTACCTTAGCGTTAAAAACTTGAACAGAACCTAATGCATGTTAGCAAAGTAAATGCGGCCTTACCTTGATATAAAAAAATAAAGCAGCAGCTTCCAGTTTTTTTTTAGAAAGAAGTGGCCTTTCAGGAGCGCTCAAGTCTGCAGATGATTGTTGCTGTGGGACAAAAAGTTCCAGCAAAGACCTCCGAGGGGAAATGACTGAACTCTTTGCTGTGTGGGGCTAGTTTATCACACTGGATATTTAACACATCATTTATTTGTTGCAGTAAAGAGGTATAAACCAGCGCAGATTTTTTTTTTTTAACGACCATCCTTATTCAGAAATGAACTCGGGCTCTGAAACGAACGAGGAAAATCCTGCAGCCACAGCGCAGGCGCACGGAGCTGCGCCTCCTGTGGCCAATTTAAACAGTTCTCGCTCTCTTTGGCCTCTTCATAGCAAGGTAATTATAGTTAAGTAAAAATAAAGTAAATGCTAAAATTATATATAAAAACGGACGCTAGCGGATGAGCTTTTTGTCAGTTTGGTTAAATATGTTATCACAACCTTTTTTTTGAGACCTGAAAGACTGTATTTACTATTTAATACTGGTTCTGAACTTAATCTGAACAGATGTCACACCGACAATGGCCTTAACCATGAGCACTCTTTGAGTGAAGACCAGTTAGTTGATCATTGGTGCAATTTTCACTTTTCAAGTTTAACAAAGGACCACCAACTTTTTCTGATCTGAAAGACGCTGATCATTGTTTCCAGGAATGCTGACTCATCTTTTACTAATGTCTGGCAATTCTCCGTCACTTGTCCAGTATATTTGTTTTCAGGTAATCACCAACATGTTTTAGCAAAATGCTATTCCATCACAAAATTACATAATTTTATATAATCTGGAGATCATGCTTGTCCTGTTGTCTGAAATAACCTTAACTACTCTCATAATAGTGTTTCAATAGTAGCCATTCTTTCCCATAACTGTTCCATTCCTCTTTAACTATTGGAGTATTAGAGAAGTATTATTTAAAAGTATAATTTGAAAAATCATATTCACTGTGTAAATGCGGCTTCAGAGATTTACATCCCTGTTTTTTTGCCAAAAAATGTATCTTCCACCTCTTCTAAGGCTGATATATAATTAGCAAATGCAAATCAGTTTCTGTGATCATGTGACTTCTTTCCTTTGTGCTGAACAGAGTGCACTTTGGCATCATTCAGCTGAAGAGAGCTCTGCACTAACATGGCTGTCACAGTCTTCTGTCTGTCACTTCTTTTTCACTGCGGTGGGTGCTGCACATTAACTCTGAAAAGTTCATGTTTCCCTATCATTTTCAAACACAATGATCCGTAATGGCATTAAACATTATTCTTCATGTGTTGCAGGTCTCAGCGTTGTAGTCTTTCAGTCTGGATATCAAACCTCTCACCCGGGACTGGCCCTAACTTTGGAGTGCAGAATGGGTCCGGGGGTCAGCATGAACGATTACACCTTTTACTGGTACAGACAAAATCACTACAGAGCTCCAATAGAGTTTCTGATCAAAGAGTACGATGAAGCTGCAAGGAACTTCCGATCATCAATCAATGCAAAAAAAACCATCTTCTCTCTTCAAATAACTGAGCCGCATCTCAATGACAGCAGCACATACTACTGCGCTGCTAGTCACAGTGAAACACACAAACCAGACAGTCATACAAATAACAAAGCTGCCGCTCACAGATGGCACAGGGACAGGAAGGAGCTGTGGCTTCTTTGGTTTTTGTGTAAATTTTTCAGGCGAGGAGATACATGTGGGCTGATGTTGGCTTTTCATTAATATCACTCTCCTGCATTAAACCGTATCCTAATAATGATAGCATCTCCATTACAGTTAAAAAAATCAATGAATTGGTTATTTGCTGTCACCGGGCAGTAGTGTAACACAGTGTCAAGCACAGTAGATAAGCACGTGCAGTTAGACCCCATAATTTGCTGGACAGTGACACAGTTTTTGTACTTTTGCCTCATACTTCACTCTGTGTTTAATCATTCTCTGTGTCTCTTCCACAGCATGTTTTTTCTGTCCTCTCTCTCTCCCCACAGCCCCAACCGGTCTCAGCAGATGACTGCCCCTCCCTGAGCCTGGTTCTGCTGGAGGTTTCTTCCTGTTAAAAGGGAGTTTTTCCTTCCCACCGTCGCCAAGTGCTTGCTCATAGGGGGTTGTTTGACTGTTGGGTTTTTCTCTGCAGTATTGTTGGGTCTTTACCTTACAATACAAAGCGCCTTGAGGCGACTGTTTGTTGTGAATTGGCGCTGTATAAATAAAATTAAATTGAATTGAATTGAATTTTCAAGACCTTTATAACGAAAAGCATTGCATTAACTGCTTAGGAATTACAGCCATGTTTATACATAATACCTCATAATAAGGATTATTTTTGCTTGATTGCAAAACTTTTTCATGGACATCACCAAATGCTGCATTTCCCTTGCTGGGATGCCCTGCCAGGCCTTTTAATGGAGCTGCCTTTAATTGTTGCTTCTTTGTGGATCTCTCTGACTTTAGTTTTGTCTTTAGTATCTGGACCTGGGTGAAAACTCCACAAACTGCATGACCACAGCACAAATCACCACAGAACATGTTTAAAGTTTAAGAAGTAAAATCTGAAATGTGCATCAAAAAGAATTTGAAAAGCAGTGATTCGATTTGAGCAGCAATCACACTGTTTTATGTAAAAAAATTCTGATTTTGTTGAAACATTAATAACCATAAGCCCTGCCATAGCAAGACCCTTGACCTGCAGTTGCTGCTCAGTGTCCACCAGGAGGTAGAGAGAACCCTGTGTGAACCCACAAACTGTGAAAGTGGGTGAAGGCTTCACTGCAGAATAAGAGGAGGAGGATGAGCTGAGCTCATTTTAGAAGCTTTGATTGCAGAAAACAGCGAATTACACCTGCAGCTCTTCGGCCTGACGGGTTAGGGTTAAACTGTAAATGAATTTTAAACCCTCTCACTTTTTACTCTTAAGTGTACAATAACGATCATGATGCACATTTTATTGGTTGCAGTACTAATCTTCTCCAGTAAGTTATTTAACTTTAATTCTTGGAAAAATATTTCTTTGCCCAGGATGTTGTGCTTACTTGTGTTTTTATCTGGTTTTTCAGATTTCTCCTTCTGTGTAAAAATTCAGCAGCACCCATTTATGATCAGCCACATGGGAACTCAGATCACAACTCTGTCCTGTAAACAAGATGATGATGGCTATTCCTACATGTTCTGGTACAGACAAAGTAGCAGTGGGGAAATAGAGCTAGTAACCTATTCTCTTGGTGAAAATGTGTGGGACACTGAAGCTCCTTTCAACAAATCCAAGTACAGTATGGCCCAGCCTTCTGTCCTGAGCTCCTCACTGCAGATACATGCTGTTGAGGCTGGAGACTCAGCTGTTTATTACTGCGCCTCCAGAAGAGCACAGTGGTTCAGGAAGCCTCTGCAGCTAAACAACAACCTGAAGAGAACAGCAGGAGGCGCACTGAGTGGATTAAAGGGTTGGAATATGAGCAGAGGTGTGAAGCATAACACAAAACTAACATTAAAGCACTCACTACTTTAAAATAAAAGATTTAAAAAGAACAATGTGCATGACCTTTGATAATTCTCCAAGTGTACAAAAACTGCCTCTTAACACTTTGGTGATGTTTCTACAAACCCCACAAAGCTGACGTGTTCAGATAAGTGAGCAGGTGCGTTACAATAGTATGACCCAGCTCAGCATCATCTGTGTCACTCTGTGTTAAAGCCACCTCCGCGCAGGCTGGGAAAATAAAGGTACATCAACTTTACACTGACCTCTACAGGGTTAATGTGGGATTGCACTTACATCTGCACATTTAAATGATGCAGGGACTATCAAACTGAACAGTAAAGTTATTATGAAGAGTAAATATTAAAAATCATATTTTGTAGTTTTATAGTAAACACCCTTGTAGATCCAGATTATGAAGGATTGTAATTGGTCCTATTAAGATATTATTTAATGGAGACGCAATTAAGAAATAGAAATTTGCAAGAAAAACACCAGGATTCACAATCAGGATTTTGACTTATAGAAATATATCACCAACGTTATAACCACCAGGTGAAGTGAACAAAATTGAGCATCTCTTTACATTTGAGGAGGGACACTTTGTCACTTGGCATTTATGTGGCTGTTTTGTTAAGCTGACATTAACCATACATATAAACATTGGAGACCAAACACACCCACCTGTGATGATGGTGCTCCCTAATGGCAGTGGTCTCGCCCATGAAATTAATGCACCACACCATAAAAACTGCTCAAGAATGGCTTGATCAACATAATAAAGTGAGTCCCCACCCCATAATTCAAAGGACCCAAACAATGTGGCTCTATCTGAAAAATGTTTGTGGCCACATGGGGGCAGAAGAACAAGCTGTTGTTCTGGTATTGTTTGGGGGAAAGTGTTGACTAGCTACACACCCAGGAGACAAAGAGCGAAATTAGAGTTCATTTGGAGTTTTCAGGCCCCTGGTGAATCTAATTCAGTTTATTTTAGCTCATAGGGAAATATTTGTTTTTTTTTATGTTTGGTGTTCACCACTCACAGGAGAACATTGTTCTCTTTTTAGTGCTAAAATGCACATTAGCTGCAAAAATGCACACTTTCTGAAACAGAAATTTAAATAATGAGAGTAAAATTTTTCTAATTGCAGCGATAACACCAAAAGAACAAGCTTTAAAAAAACAAAAAAAACAAAAACTAAATAATGCTTCTTTAAGCGTCTTGTCTGTGGGTCACCCATCAAATGATATTCTACCTAAAACTATATACAAAGTCATTGGAAACACTGAGCCACGTAAAATATTTAATGTGCAGTTCTGACCTTGAATTGTATTCTGAAGACTAAACTTGTATTACATTCTGAATTCATTTGGAAGTTAAAATTTAGAAGAAAGATTGAGCAATTTAAAGGATCACTTACTGCATCTCTCAGTGAATGTTGCTTGCTGATAACTGATTGGATAAAGGGCTGTGACCACCAGAGGTGTCACTTCCTCTGAGCAGCAACAAACACAAGTAAAAAAAAGTTTCTTCTTTTTTAGCTCCCTCCCTTCCTGCTTCTTTTCTTAGCTGTCACAGAAATAGCAGCAGTCAGGTTGGAGCCCGTTCAGCCGTCAGTCAGCCCGACCTGCGCAGCTGCTCTCACAGGCAGAGATGGAGGCTGAGATAGGGAGAAGCTGGGTGGGGGAAGGAGAGGGGAGAGAACGAAAAAGACGCAAGGTTTTTGTGTGATGCTTTTTCACCGTGGGGACAGGGGGCCACGGTGATACAATCCCATAGAGCCGCCGTACAAAAACCTCCTCCCATTAAAATCCATTGTGTAGACTGCTACATGACACATAAAACGCTGGCGGAGCAGAAAAATCTCTAATCTGAAGGCGTCTGGGAGGGTACAACACTTTGGTCGTGAAATGATGTTTATATGCAGAAATTTTAAAGGATAAAAGGTTTTTTTTCAAAAAACCTGCAGTTCATAAATGCAGCTTTTGGATGTTTGTGTTGCCACCTCAACAAACACAAAACAAATTTGGACATCATGAAGTTCAACCTACATGGTTAAAGTGTTTAAAGATCATCTGGATTATTAGAATATGTGTAAAGTGGATGTTCCTGGAAAGCTTTGAGAGTTTTTGGTTGAAGAGGCCCTCAGTGTGACTCTGGAACTGAAGCTTACTTTGGAAAAGGAACAAAACTCACTGTTTTAGGTAAGTTGGATATCTCAAAGCTTTGCTTCACTCCATTAGACTTAAAATGATGTAAATGTTGGTGACAGTGCAGGAAAAACTTGTTCTCATAAAAATGAAAAATTATTGAGCTGAACACAGAGCACTGTGAGCTACAATGATCCTGCTTACTTTGGCCAAGGAACCAAACTCACAGTTATAGGTAAATATTTCACTTTACTTCCATTTTCTGATCAATAAGACTTTGGCTATAGCCTAGTATTAACAGAAGCATTCATAAAGTCTATCTTCAAAGATTATTCTGGTACAAAACTAGTTTCATGCTCAGTATTTTGCACTGTGACCAACACTCAACCTGCTTACTTTGGGCAAGGAACCAAACTGACAGTTTTAGGTAAATCTTTCGCTTTACTCTGTTCCAATAAATGCACCTTTGTTCCGAGACGTAGTACTAACAGATGTAAAGATAATCCTCAGCAATATTTCTGGCACAAAAAGAGTTTAATGCTCAGTCTTTTGCACCGTGACAATGTTAACGAAGCTTACTTTGGAAAAGGAACCAAACTGACAGTTTTAGGTAAATATTTCATTTTAATATCATGTTTTGATAAATATGACTTTAACTGGAGTCTTAGTATCGATCGGAGTATTGGTAAAAAACTATCCTCAGAGATAATTGTGGTAGAAAATAAGTTTCATGTTCAGTACTTTTGCACTGTGACAAACCAGTGAAGCTCACTTTGGAAAAGGAACCAAACTGACTGTTTTAGGTAAATCTTTCACTTTAATCTGTTTCGATAAATGTACCTTTGTTCTGAGGCTTAGTATCAGCAGATGTATTAGTAAAGATGATCCTCAGCAATAATTCTGCTGCAAAAAGAGTTTCATGCTCAGTACTTTTGCACTGTGACAATGCTAACGAAGCTTACTTTGGCCAAGGAAGCAAACTGACAGTTTTAGGTAAATATTTCACTTTAATTCTGTGTTTTGATAAATGTGACTTTGATTAAAGCCTGAGTGTCGACACGAGTGTTAGTGAAGACCATCCTCAGAGATATGTGAGGTAGAAAAAGAGTTTCATGCTGAGTATTTTGCACTGTGACCACCGGCAATCCTGCTTACTTTGGGCAAGGAACCAAACTGACAGTTTTAGGTAAATATTTCACTTTGATTCTGTTTCAATAATTGTGACTTTGATTAGAGCCTTAGTGTTGACAGAAGTGTTAGTAACGTTCTCAGAGATATGAAAGGTAGAAAAAGAGTTTCGTGCTGAGTATTTCGCACTGTGACAAACGCTGAAGCTTACTTTGGAAAAGGAACCAAACTGACTGTTTTGGGTAAGTAAAGGATGAAAATAATCATATAAATGCATTAAGGTTTTTAGTGGGATGGCTGCATAAAGAAACAGAAGGTACTGACATGCTCAGAGTGCTTTTTGACATTAAGCTTAAGCGCCGTGTCAATAGAGAAGCTTATTTCGGTCAGGGAACCAAACTGACTGTTCTTGGTGAGTAAAACTTGTGAGTGAAAAGCTTAAAAGTGTAAAGAAGCAAAGGTAAAGAACCATCTTGAGATGTTTTGAGCACTGATTAAGTTCACTGTGTCTCTGGTGGTAATGAAGCTTTCTTCGGTGGAGGAACAAAATTAACTGTTTTAGGTAAGAAACAAAAATTATACGTGTAGTTTGTAGTGAGGTTTGAGTCAGAGGAAAAACAAATATAAAAATGTTTCTAATGTGAGCAGTTTGTTCACAAACTTACTGTATTTGGACTCATTGTAGTTTCCACTCAGTGCTTTTTGTTCTGAAGCTTGAACACTGTGTCAGAATGAAGCTTATTTCGGTCAGGGAACAAAACTGACTGTTCTCGGTAAGTGAGACAAAAATCTACATTTCTTTTTTCATACGTGTTAAAGTAACACTAGTAAAACAAATTAGTGGGCTGAGAAAAGTGTTTTACTAAGGTGCTTGGCATTTCAAATGATAGAAACTTTGAAACAAGAAAAAAAATCAAAGTAAAAATAAAAAAATTTGTAAAGTGATCAAAAATGAAGAAGCAGAGTAGAAGCAGCATCTTGGGCTGTTCTGAGCACTGATTCACTTCACTGTGACACCGGTGCTTCAGAGACTTACTTTGGTGCAGGAACTAAACTGACTGTTTTAGGTAAGAAACTAAAATGATGTATGTGTGTGTCTGAAGTAAGATCATAGATACATAAATCAGAACAAATGCAACAAACGTCCTAACTGGAGTCGTTTGTTCACAAACTTGCTGTATTTGAGATCGTTCTGGTCTCCACTCAGTGCTTTTTGTTCTGAAGCTTGA
>VUQJ01036594.1:26548-45226 GCA_015108635.1 Andinoacara biseriatus
AATATACATATAAGAGAAAGTTTAAAGAGAATAGTGCTAGTGATCAACCGTTTAAATGAAAAGATTAAAAAAAAAAAACAGTTCCGTTTAAAGTTGACCTCTCATCATAGCGTGCTTCTCTTGTGTTTGCACAGTGACTAAAAATGTCTGCAGTGTTGACATAACTAGTAATAAAACAATAATCACTCCCTTTGTATTTGTACAGTTACCAAACTGTTTACAGTTTGAAATTACATAGTTTGTTGGCAATCTCTCACTCCTACTTTACCATCACAGATGAACTGTAAGTGGAAAGTGGTGCTTTTCCACGCATACCGGACTGTTCAGTTTCCCTTTAATGCTCACATTATTTTATGCAACTGCCGCACTTATGGTTATTGTTTCCAGTCATGCCCAGCAATGACTGGAGGTTGTTAATGGATTGAAGTCAGGAGAGACGGTTTAATCAACCCACAGTTTTTTTTAACTTTTGAAATGAGCTCCTCTGAGGTTTAGTGAAGGGAATGTACGCTGCCACCTCTTTGTCAGTACTTAGACCCAAGATATTTATTTATTCATTTATTTTTTTGGATGACACTTTTCACATCTGTGTGTGTGAAAAGGCCGATAGTTTGGTGCATGCCCTTGTGTGTGACTGCTAACTTTCTCCGTCCCTTTGCATGATGTGTGTGGTGTGTGCCCTAACCCCTGAGCAGGACAGCACTGATGCATTTGGAGACAGCTGGAGAGGGCCCTACCAACCAGGTACTGCAAAATTCACAAGTCCATTGCCAGTGCTAAGTCCATTGCTATTTGTTTCTTTTATTTTGCTGTTATTTTGCTGCTGGGTCAATTAATCAGTGTTGTACCTTTGTTGTTATTTAATAATGCATTTATTGTGATTATTTATAACTGTTAGAAGAGGAAATGCTAGTACAAGTAATAAATAATCAATACAGAATGGACTCAAGAGTTTAGGTAAGGGAATGTGTATTTTGGTTTGTTTCTGAAGCTGTTGAATTGCCATTGTTCAAACTAATGCTCACACACTGGGGTTCACAGTTTAATTTCTAGTTATATTTTCTCTTACAATAGACACTGCAGATGGACAGACTACCTCACTGCAGCCCCAACCATTTTCATTACCTAAAACCTTAGACCAAATGTCGTCAGCCACCTCCCCTTCCCAAAGCCTCTCCTCTGATCAACCCCAGAACCCAACCCTGGATCGCTCTCAGTCTGCCCCAGCTGCCATGCAGCAGACCTCAGCACCAGGGCAGTGCCAGGATCAGCCTGGCTTCCAGGAGCTTCCTCGGCCTTCATCCCCAGCAGAGGATGGAACTTCTATACCTCATCATTTCCACCCTGACCCCCTACCTCTCCATAGCAACTCCAAGATGCCCCCTGTAACCATCCCCTCAACAGATGTTCTGCATTCATGTACCCCTCCTGCAGACATGAACACCGTATCCCAGGATCCAGGAGGAGAGCTACAGCCTGGAGCCATAGAGGGGGATGCTGAATCAGTCGAGGTGGTGAACAGCTCCATGCTCCCCCATCCAGAGGAGCTTTCCCCTGTTCAACCCATGGACCAGGAGGTGACAGAGTGTGAGACAGCTGTTACAGTGGAAACCAGTCCAGGTGCTCCCAGGGAACCTGACTCTATTGAAATGGAGTCTCCCACTGCTTCTGACAGCGTGAGGTCCTCTGAGAGGGACCAGCCTGATGGAGAGCGCTGCTCCAGCTCTGAAAGCATTCCCTCGCTGGCATCTGCCCTTAGAGAGCTTCATGAGCTACTGGTATCCAACAATTGTGCTCAGTCACAAAACCGCAGCACCTCCTGTTCCCCTTCACATCCATTCAGGCAGGACACAGATGAAGTGTCCCCCGAGCCATGCACCCCAACCCCTGAAAATACTCAGCCTATCCCCTCTACTGCCATTACATCCGGTGCAGAACCAAGCGATGCCAAAGCCAACTATGCTGCTGCTGTGTCTGATGGGGAACCATCTAAGTGTCTTGCGCCCAACCACTCTGGCCAGGATGAACATCTGGGAGGTGATACAGCAGAGGCTGTGGGCGAACAAGAACCACCACATTGTCCACATGGCTATGAGGAGAGGAGGGCAGACAGATGTTGGCAAGATGACTTGAGTAACATCAGCTTTTCTCAGTCTGAGCCAGAGGTTCCTCCTGATCCTGCTGGGGATCAGGAGTTCAGGGAGCCTCCTGAGGGGCAGCATGGGAGAGGGGTTGCAGATGGACAAGCCTCTGGCGCCAACACCCCAGACACCCTAGGCCTCCAAACTGAGCACACTTTCCTCAGCCCTGTGTCAAGGGCAGCGGGCTCACCGGAGGAAGTTTCAAGCACCTTGTCATCCTCAGTTTGTCCTCTGGCTCAGGCTCCTCAGCCTTCATCTCCAGCCCCTCCTCTCCCTTCTCCACATCCCTTTATAGAACAGTTTCCAGCTGAGGACATCCAGAGAATCCAGGCAGCAGGCTTTTCTGCCAGGGAGGCTGCAGAGGCACTGGAACAAGCTGATGGGGTTGTGGAGCTAGCTCTGCTGGCACTACTAGCCCGCAGTATCACTGTGCCCACCTAGACTCAAAACCAATCACGCAAGCCCCTGGCCTCCCAACTCAGCATCTGTCTTATTTGGAACCTTGTTACTGATCCAGATGTCTCAGTCCCCCTTTTAGCAGGGAGCACGTAAAAGCCACAGGGAAATGCTGTCTCTTGGTTTGTCGTACTGATTATCCGAGAAGGAACAGGACAACTGCTGATACTTTTCTGGCTAAAAAGATATGTGAGGTGTGTTTGCATGCAGATGTTTTGGGTGCCCACCCATTTCATTGGTTTTTGGAGATTTGGTATCATAGAATGATTTTCTTATTGTTTTGTCATCCAGCATTGATATATTATTAAATACCCATTATTGGTTATTGAACCATTAAACACTATTGTAATTCTCTCTCTTTGAAATATCATGAAACCATTGCTGTTCAAAAGTTTAATTTGTTGATTATTAATTAAAAAAAAAAAAAAAACAATCTCAGAGTGGAGTAGTGTTACCACTACTCCTCATGCCAGACTAACTGTCTGGTAAGTTTAAGATTGTTCAGCACAAATGTGGATATTTTTAGTTTTGGGGGGTTTTTTTGTTTGTTTTTTTTTGTTTTTTGGATAAAGCCTCATGCATAAATTTATTTTGCAGCTCCTGAAATTGACAAATCACAACCCTATGATGGAAGAACTGTTGCAGTTAAGGAGGGTTGATCATTTTTGATCAAGTTTACAAATAATTTCCATAAATAATTTCTGATAAATGAAAATCCAACATGTCAGTGTCATTCTCACTAAAAAAAAAATAAGAAGTGTGTTTGTTGAAGATCATAAATGGGATTGTTTGATTCAGTATGTTATTTACAGGAGGTATCTTGTACTGTATGTATCCACAGTTTGAAGTCTTTGCCATGTCTAGATTACAAATCTGTTTGTAGCTCCCATTCAGGAAGCCTTTTATTTTTGTGTCAGTTCATCATAGTGTGTGATCATTTAAAACATGCATTTTCATTTTATAATCTGTTTTAAAAAAATAAATAAGTCAAATGTCTCGTTAGTATGTCATATCGAGAAATTTAATGGCTTTATTTGAGTCATGTACATTATCCACAATGTTCAGACAGATTGAATTATTTACTTTTATCTTGTATGGAATTTTAAATTGCAAATAAAATGAAACTAGTATTTGTAAAAACGTTCGTTTCAAGTTATTTTTCAGTCACAAGTGCTGAGTCTATAGTTTCTAAAATATTGCATACTCCAGATGTGGAATCAGTTTGTGATTCCACATCTGGAGTATGCAATATTTTAAACTGATTTTAAGTTATTAGTCAATTAGTAATTTAAAAGATATGTGGTATCTAAATAAGAGCCATGAGCTAAACTCATTGTGTACGGAGGCATGTTTCTACCACTGAAAAACCTTTGTTGTCATCCATAAGTCAGTATTTTGGGTCATTTCAAAATTTCAGGTTACTAACTCAAAACTCAAATTTTAAGTTGGGTTGAAATCATGAATTAAGTATGGCATTGCCCCCCCCGTGGCTGAAACAAGCCTCCGTAGGATGTGAAACCTTGAATGAGTAAAAAAAACACACACCTGATTCTAGTTCATTTTTGATTGCTCAGACTGCAGGTAACTCAAACAGTTCAGCCTGATTAGCAGTAGAAGGATGCGTCCACATTGGCCAGAGTGTAGAGCAGGTCTCAGTGGCAGCCTTTAGTGAAAACCGTTCCAGATTAGAGCTCATTTTAGCAGGGAACATATTTTGAGAAAACCCATTAAAAGTATAAACTTTAGAAGTAAATTAGTAAATAATCTGACAACCACCAGCCATGGAGAGGAGAGAGCTGGTTAGTCCGGGCTTTTCTCTGGAAAACAGGCCACAGTGTACTGGGGGCCTTGATGAGGGCAGCAAGTCTTCAAGTCATCTTGAGAACTGCAGGTAAGAATTGCAGAACCTCAAAGGGGCTTTTTTTATTTATTTATTTATTTATTTTTTTAAAAGCCTGCAAATGGTGGTTAAAAGCTTCAGACTATAAAATATAAATGAATAAATGCATCTCAATTTCAAATCCTTTGTGATGTATAGAGTCAAAATGAGAATTATCTTCATGTTCAAACAATCCAGGTTTTTTTCTTTTTTAATCTGTCAGCTAAAATTATGTGCCAAATATCCAGAGAGCAGGAGTTTAAGTTCAACTGATGCAATGAGGCACTGGCTCTACGTACCAGATTTTCTTTAGTTTAAAATGACTACAAAACAGTGAGCCTTTTCATGAAGACCTACTACTAGCTCTCCATCCTGTCACAGTCCTCGTATAGAAATATCTTCAGCTCTCAGATTGGTGGCTTTAAGGCACGTGTGGGATTTAAAGAAAAATCCCTCAGCAGTGCCGAAATTCTTCTCGCCACCTGGATTTCAGGAAGACCGCTCAAGTTCATCTGCACTGGGCGATCAGGATGAATGCAAAGCAGGGTAAGACGAGGTGTGAATTTCTTAACTCTGGCAAAAGGTTTACAGTTAACTACATGTGGCCTTCTTTATAAATCCAGAGACAAAGATGCGGTTAAGGAGGAATTGCAGCGTGCACCTTTCCAATCAAAGTACATTCGTGTTTGTAAGTTGACCTCTTTTTAAGGCCTCTTGACACTTTATAAAACGTGTCCTTTTTATAAATACAAACACAAAACTGTTATCTGATTTGGCTCTGCAGTCCCGCTGTACCAGGATTACTGTCTCCAGGCAATGAAAGATGATCTGCACAGACTCAAAGACGGCGTTTTGTCTGAAATGATAACCCCCAAGTATCTGCAAAGCCTGCAGACCCAGCTGACTCATGCTGAGGTGTCCCCTCAGCTAAGCCCTCCAGCAGCTCTATGCACACCTCCACGTCCGCCTATTAAGGTGACACCTTGTACACTCTGGCAAGATCTGCATGAGGTGAAGGCATCTGGTCTACTCAGCAGCTTAACAGCCAGAGAGATTCGCCTTCAGGAGGTGTGCAAATTTTTTTTTTTAATGTTTTATGCTTTAGATATGATCCATGTGATTCAACTAAACTGAAATGTACATTATCACACTCCAGTGACGCAGGGCACAGGTTTGAGCTGGTGGGATGCATACTGCTTTTAGCATTTTTATTGTGATTGAGGTGAAGTTAAATATGCCTGCATCTCAGTCTATACCTGTATGTTAGCATGTTCATATCATCCTCAGAGTATTGTATAGGGGCTACACATGTACAGTGCTGTGAAAGTATTGCTCACTTCCTGATTTTTTTTTATTTATTTTATTTTATTTTTTTTTCTGAAGTTTTAATACTGGACAAAGAACCTGAGAAAGACAAAGTGCAGTTTTGAAATTATGGTTTCATGTATTAGGGGGAAAAGAGGCTTGTATGCACTTTAAATTTTCAGATTTTTTTCAATTAATTGATTTTTTTTAATTTTTTTTTACTAAAAGTATCCTCTTTAAATGCCTAAAATTAAAGTATCCTCTTTAAAAGCCTAAAACTTGTCTTGTTATCAAGTGTTGATTATACAGGCAATTATCATATTTTTATGATGGAATTTGATTAGAAATGGTGAGTGTTGCATGTATTTTAAATTTTGTGTGACAATAATTCCTGTTCTCTCATTTTTCTCCTCTGAAGACGATGTTTGAGCTGATCAGCTCAGAAGCGTCTTATCTAAGGAGTCTTGGCGTGGCTGTAAATCACTTTTATATATCAAAGGAGCTGAAGCGAATTCTGTCTCAAACAGAGCATCACGTTTTGTTTTCCAACATTCGACACGTGATGGCAGCCAGTGAAAAGTGAGATCTCCACATATAGTACCTCCTTGTACTTTTGGGCTGGTTGTACCGATGTTCCTGCTCAGTCAGGCTTCTGTGTCTTTTAGGTTTCTCACAGATTTGGAAAGTCGACTGGGAGAAAACGTATTCATCTCTCAGGTTGGCGACATTGTTCTCCGGCACTCCAAACATTTTCTGACCCTCTATGTGCCATATGTGACGAATATGATGTACCAAGAGGCCCTCATCAATGAGAAGCTGTAAGTGCAGTCTGTATTTGATGATGCGTTTACACTTTCAGCACCCCACAATGAATACTCACATGTTCCCTTTTCAAGGCAGCATAACAGAGATTTTCTGTATACCCTCAAGAAACTTGAGTGTGACCCAGCTTGTCAAAGAAAGACCCTCAAGTCCTTCCTTGCACTCCCCTTCCAGAGAATTACTCGTATTAAGCTTTTGCTGGAGGTAAACTTCTGATCAGATTTGAATTGTTAAATAGATTTTTGCTACATCAGCTTAGGTTTCTGTTTTCTTTCATTTCAGAGCATCCTGAAACTGACTGAGCCAGACTCTGACTCAGTTTCAAACCTCAAAAAAGCAATCAATGCCATTCATGAGGTAATGCTGTTCAGATCTGTACACTCATCGTGAGACTGGAGTGAACAAGAGATTCACTTTCAATTTTCTTCTACTTTATGCTTAATCTCATTGCATGACATTTTAAAGCCTAATGGATTTTTTTTCTCTGTTTTTTGGATACCACTTACCAATCTGAATGCAGTTTTTACTTGTAACAGCATTTCTGCACTGCAATACTGACAACTTTTAAGTGAAAAATCTGCCTACTAATTCCACCACTGCACTATTCTGGCGCCAGGTTGTGACAGAATGTGACAAAGGGGTCCGAAAAATGAAACAAATTGAGGAGCTGGTCTGCCTGGAAATGCTGCTGGATTTTGGCAAAGTTAAGGTGATGACAAAAACTTCTTAAACACTTGATATTGGACTCGATCCTCTTATCTAACCTGCAGCAATAAACTCTATCAGAGGGCCTCTCTCTCATCCAGTCAGTTCCTCTGGTCACAAGCAAGCGTTTTCTGGTGCACCAGGGAGGCCTGAAGCACCTGACCGTGGAGAGCACTTACAACTTGAGACTGTCATTCGTCAGCATCTACCTCCACCTCTTCAATGACCTTTTGATCGTTTCTTCGAAAAAGTATGAGATTTGAAACTGACGACAAAAGCATGTTTATGGTCATTTGCTTAATTATCCTTTTTTTTTCTTTTGAAATACACTTAATACCTTTTTACAGTTTTTAAAAATTCTGTGTTCAGGGATGCACGCTTCATAGTGGTGGATTACACTGAATTCCCAGGACATGTGACTGTTCAGCATCTGAGATCTGAAATCCTGGGTCTGCCCTCAAACTCCTTCCTGCTACATCTCTCCAAATCTCAAGCAGGAGTGCAATGATAGTTGTTACAGACACAAGGTAAGAATGGACACAATCTGTAAGCTTTTACCAACCTCTGTTATAACCTCACCATTTAATACTTTTTTCTTTTCTTTTTTTTAAACAGGTCACAGAAAGAGGCATGGATTAAGGCACTGTCATCTAAAAACTGACACTTGAGCAGTGGCTCTAATTAACTTGCAGATGCTGACAACTGGAAAAACTTGTTCACTTTAAGGTTTATCATCAGTTCCCTTAACACTTTGCACTGTTCTTGATAAAGGCACATTTAGGGCATTTTGTTCAAACATGTACAAACCACACCAGAGTGAACAGTTTTATATATTTATTTTTTTTTTTTTTTAAATTTGCTGCTTTCAAGCAATGTACTGTTTTACTTTATAAATAATAAAATTTCTAATCCACCTACTCCAGTAAGTCTGTAACAAGACAACTTGACAAAATATTCAATGTCTTACTATGGTATGGTATACTGGTAAAGTATTTAAAAGAACCTTTAAGCAAACGGTCAATGTGTTTCAGATATTAACAATAATCATAAAAAATGGTGGTTAAAAAAAATCCATGTTTAAATACACTCTTCTGATTCTGAGAACTCACCTAATTGTTTTTTAGATGACATAAAAGGACAAGATTTGAGTCGCATGCATCACAGCTGAGGGACACTTTTAAAAACTGAATATTTCACACCACTGAATCTTTAAAACCAGGAAAGGTTGAGTAGCAAGGAAACATTAATGCAGTACCATCATGATATAACTTTTAATCTTCACAGTCCAGTTTCTTACAATGATGGTGATGCGAGCTTCAGACATAAGAATCTTTCAGGATAAATCTCAACCTTGACAACCATTTTACCACTGATGTAGTACAATCATCAAGACTAGTCCCATCCAGCAGGAGAGACCTCAGGTCCAGTTCAGCCTGCTGAGATATTTGTTTAAAATAATGTTCAGTTTTAAAGTGGAGTCACCATCTCCTGCTGTGAATGGTGGCTGGCTGATCTGGCTGTAATGCAGTCCTGATACCACAGCCTCTCTGCGAGGCAGTTGAGGAGCGGGGCTACGTCGTCCAGCCCGTCAGTGACCTCTCCGCCCGTACGCAGCACCGGGATCCCGCATGTCTCCTGGAAGTCCCTGACATCTCTCTCTGCCACATCACAGTGCATGAAAAGGTCGAATCTGAAGGAAGCATTAAGGACACGTTTATGTAATGAGTATGTTTATGCCACAGACTCTTTTACCTCTGTGGTACAACTGAAAGTTTTTGGCCATGTGAAAGCTGCACTTTCTTTAAGAATGACAGAGAATTCAGAAAAGTGGAGCATTTGCTATGCTGCAAACTGAGGATGTATGCAGTTACGTAAAAGAAACTGCAGTGTTCCTAAGATGACTGTAAGGAGGCGGGGGAAGGATACTTGGTGCCAATCACCATTTTCACAACACGCCCAGCAGATGACTCGGTCCATTTAGCAAGCTGATTTGGCAGATCATCGAAAGATGTCCTGTCTGTAAAGGAGAACAGGAAGAGGACCGCATCTACTTGTTCCTTACAGGACTGCAAGACCGAGGGAAAAGAGATCAGGCAAAATGCACATATTTATTTCTTTTATTTAGAATGATGTAGTTTTTAATACATACTGGAAGCAAATGGTCAAATCTACGTAAGGCATTCTCTCCACAGTCCCACAGCTGAAAACGGAAGAAAAGCACTCTGCTGTTTTCTTTTAGCTTCACTGGCCAATACGCCACTGTCGTCACAATACCTTAAACAAGAAAAGATTAAAAAGAATATTGGTGACTTCATCAACCTTTAAGCTGAGTTTTTTATTTTGTAAACTATAAATATGCCAGGTTTACAATGATTATCATTTAGAAAATTATTAATTCACACGGTGACACACGGTGCGACAGACTTGCCTGTGGTTTCATAGTGCATGTTGGGAATATTCAGGCCTGAAAGACGTGCAGCAAGAGAAGTTTTCCCAACTCCGCTCTTGCCAGAGATGAAGATTTTATAATGAACCATGTCTACAGCTACATGTGGTGGCATCACTGGAGACTCCAAGAGGCCTGTAAAGCAACATTTTAAACAAGGAACATAAAAAAAACTGCACCTGAGTCACACACCATATTCACTGCTAAAAAAAAAAGTAATATTTTGAAAACATCAGATCTCAATGGGAAAAAGAATAATGCTGGATATCTATATGGACTGGCAATGTTTTAGGAATGAAAGGATGCCACATTGTACGATGGAAATTAAAATGATCAACCTACAAACGGCTGAATTCAAAGAAACCCTGAAAATTAAAGTGAATTTTTAAAAAATTCCTAATTCTAAATTCAAGTAAAACTGAAGTTATTATACTTGGCCCTAAAAATCTTAAACATGGTGTCTAACCAGATGCTGACTCCAGTAACACTGAGGAATCTTGGAGTCGTTTTTGAGCACATTTAAAAAATACATAGAACTGCTTTCTTGCGTTTGCACAATATCTCTAAAATTAGAAACATCCTGTCTTAGTGATGCTCAAAAACTAGTTCATGCATTTATTACTTTTAGGCTGGACTATTGTATTTCATTTTAATCAGGTTGCTTGAAAAAATAACAAAACCTTTGTAATTTGGAAAAAGATATATTTAACTGACATTACCAAAGTTCCTGCGTCTCTTCTTGTTGAGGATTTTGCTGAAATATTCTTTACTGTCTTTACATCGATGCCAGTCAGTGACCACGACCGATCCTGGAGGAGGAACCTGTGCCATGTCGTTTTTGAGGCTACAGCGTCACACACAGTTCGGGTTTGTTACTTAAAACCGCCAAAAATCGGTTCCCTTCCGGAGCAGAAGGGATTTTTTAAACGTGGCTTCAGTATTTAGAAATTTCAAGCAGCCCAATCCACTATAATTTCCAATAATATTAATTATAACAACCGCTCTCGGTAAAAAACAAAAACAAAAAACCAAACAAAAAACACTTCCGTAAACTACAGCGTCCCTTGACAACCTATGTCGTCACTTCCGTCATTTTGTGGCGTTGCCTTCATGCGAAAAGAGTCTTTTCTGTTCATATTGTGTTACTGTCGTTTTATTGTACTCATTTCCTTTTTATATGAAAGCCCAACAGAGCTTTTCTTCAGATATTTTACAATTTGATAAATATGATAAAGTTGTTTACTCTTGGTTGTATTTATTTCAACAATTATTTGTATGTTTCTGCGAATTTCCTTCCCATTTGACATTAAATGTCACACTTTAAAAAACAGGACGCTAGAGGTCGCTAAAGATTCAAGATTCACGATTCAAAGTTTTATTGTCATATGCACAGTGAAGAAGCATTGTTTCCCTGTACAATGAAATTTTTTACTTTGCTGCCCACACTGGATTTCACAATACAAAAATAGTTAAAATAAAAATAAAGATAAATATATATAACTCTTGAAGAATAAGTTATGTACATTGTGCATACAGGTTGTGTCGCTAAACTACAGCATGTCACTTGTAGGTCAAGTTGTGCTGAGATTACATCTGGGAAAATACAGCAGAGCAATAAAGACAATTCAAATGAAAAGAGACTTGATGTGTTTTAATTGAAATGCACAGAGATTAGACATTAACATGTCCTGTGAGCCCTGACAGTCAGGAGACCACAGCTCGCCATGGACGTGCTCACAGATATGGGGTCCACATCTGATGGCAGTTTGCAGTGGTGGGAAAAAGTATTTGTGACTGTGCCATCGTCACCCAGCTGCACGGCAAAAACAGAGGTTATGAGAACATAAACCGAACATAAAACTGCCAAATTCAAAGAAGACATTTTGTAACAATGCAGCCAGAATAGGCAGCAACAGGCATAAATCTAAATTTCAGTACAGCAGTTTAAGCCGGTGTGTTACTTTAATTTTACTGAATTAAAAGTACAACATAAATTTGTCAGTGATCCAGTAATTGACTATCTTCTGTTGTTCTGTATTTACATCTGATCATACCTATTTTTTCACCACCCTGACTGTAGGGCTCACCTTTTCTGCATGCACCTGTATTAGGTTGTTGGAGGATGTAACGATGACATCCTCTGGAGAAAATTCACTCACGTCAAGCGTAAACTGAAAAATGTCTCCAATGACCTGGACCTTCCCCATAGGCTGTAAATGACCTGAAATAGTCATTTACATATAGAGATTATAAAATTAGATCCTCAAATCCACAGAATCTTTTGAACATACTGGTTAGATTTTTCTTTAATCACGTAATACGTTTCCCACCGGGTTATCAAGAATTAAAAAGTATATCTATGCCAGTCTCTGTTTAGCTGACCTGTAAATTGGTGATCTCTGGGACTGTGAGGATTTAGGGATCCTGAATCCTCAGAAGAATTGCTCCTACTTTTCTCCATACGGGCTAAGGAAAGGCTTCGTCTCTGTGATATAATAAATTCTTCTTTGTCTGGCTTTAAACTGTTGTCATTACACACTGAGTCTTTTATAGGCTACTGGGAAATTGTGGGTGCCACTGGGTGTGGCCGTGGATGTGGTTTGGTCCCTAAATGATCCAGCTGGACTAGAGTGTGATATGGATCGCAGATATTTAATGCGCCAGGACTGTTGTTGAACTGTTGTCAAGGGGGTCCAACATTTTTTAGCCGCACCCATGACCGTGGTCCATGTGAGTCTTTGTGTTTATGTGTGAGAAAGGGGTGCGGAGATGTTTCTATGTGAAGGAATACACTATAATTATCATACTTATCATTGTGTGATCTACCAGTCTCAACTGCAGGCCATAAAGGTCACATTATCTTACATAATTCATATTGTAATGTAATGAATTTCCAGTTAAACCGATCAGAGGGGTGATTAATCTCGGCCAAGTGGCAGTGGTGTGAAGGAGCACAGTTGTGTGTTGGTGTGACATTTTGCTCCACCTTGCCAAACTCACGAAGGCTTATCAACTCCATCTGGATGACAAATGCTGCCAAACAAGCTCCGTCAGACTGTACTGATGATTGCAAAGCAACCCAAAGCAAACTGATAAAAGCCCGCTTTGATTTTCAGCTGTGAGGCCATCATGTTGAGTCATATGGTTTTATGTCATGTTGGGTCCAAAGGATGTTACACTATAAAAAGTCTTTTAGTCAACTTTAAACTTGATTTCTAGTGAGAAAAAAAATTAGACAGGAGCTGCTAAGTTAACCAAGGCCACCAATATACATAAGCCTTTAGTTACAGCCAATATTTAAGTGTCACCAGTCTCAACAAGAAATTGATTAACTGTTCCAAGAATTTAAAGAAACGGCTGAGTGTGAACAAGTTTGCCTGTGTTAAAGCAGTTTGCCTCAACTGCTTTAAATAATTAGAAACTATATAAGCCACTGGGATTTGTAAGCCACTATTTTATTATACTCTTTAGTATAGTTTCCGCATGTTGAATAAATTATGGTTTTGGATCATTATAGCACTGCACCATCTAAATAAGTCTATCACATCATACCATGAGTTTGTGTACCACAGTTGTGTGACATGTTGGGTGTAGACTAGAACAGAGCATTTACTGGTTGGAATGCACAGTGATAATGTTTTCTCCTTTCGAAAAGCAGCCTGAAGGCTTGAATCACACTCTCTGTTGTTGCATAGCTGATGAAATAAGACAAATATAAAGTGGGTTTTTTCGTCTTCTGGCTTCTCCCTTTGTCGAAGCGGATCATTTGCCTCCATCTCACACCAACCCTCTGCATGTCTTCCTTCACTTTTCTGTGGTCTTTCTCTTTTCCTCCTGCCTGGCAGCTCCATTTTCAACATCCTTTGTCCAGTATATCCACTATCCCTCCTCTACACATGCCTAAACCATCTCCACTTTGCCTCCCAAACTTTGTCTCAAAACCGCTCAACCTGAGCTGTCCCTCTGATGTACTCATTTCCAATCCTGTCCTTTCTAGTCACTCCCAGTGAAAAAATAGGATCCTCAACTCTATCACCTCCAGCTCTGTATTTTTGTCAGAGCCACCATCTCTAAACCATATATCATACTAGCAGATCTCAAGTACGAAGTGTGTTTAATGTAATAAATTTAACTTAAGCACATGGGTAGGAGTGAATAGTGATCTTAAATTTAACAGATAGCAAATTAAGATGGCATTTTGATTGAACTTGTTCACGTGGAAATTAGTTACATATAATCTAGCGTGGAAAGATTATTGCAATGAAGACTATTTTTAAGGTCAAAGAAAATTTGCTCATATTTTACACAGAGAGAAGCTATTATACAGATGGTACAGTGGCACACTGGCAAAACCACACAGCAAGAAGATCCTGGGTGAGAATCCTTGTTTATGTGGAGTTTGCATGTTGATTCTAAATTGTCTGTGAGTGTGAATGGCTGTGTTTGTGTGTTAGCCCTGCAATAGACTGGCCACCTGTTCAGGATGTACCTCGCCTCTCGCCCCATGACAGATGGCAACCGGGAAGATGAAAAGGACATACAGAAGAAGATGAATGGATCTTATATTCTAAACTTTCCAACAGACAGACAGTCCTTCTGGAATTGTGCACCACTGGACAGATCCACATAACACTTTAACTTCTTTTATTCTCAGTTGATAGGAAGAGGCAAGCAGTGTTCTGTTTCTTGGGATTAAACTTTTTTTTTAAATATTATGAATTAAGATTTTTTTCAAGTGAGCACCAGATGCACAGACTTATATTTTTAGGTGTTAAATATTAAGGACAGCAGGTGATTCCTTGTTAGGGGACCACAACTGTACGAACCAGCTTTTACACCAATCCATCCAACTTGTTGTTGAGCTATTTCAGTGTCTACTACGGTAACGGACTGACAAGCTGACCATCGCCGTGAGTCTAAAACACACGCTGACCAGTACAAGAAAGGAATATAGTCACAATTCAACGCTGAGTTTTATTTAAACAGAAAATGCATCGCCTGGCAAACGTGCGCCAGACGAGTTATCGATCATGTAACCAATGACATAAATACAAAATAAATAATAAATTAAAAAAATGAACATTTGTATTAAGACGTACTGTAAACAAAATGAACAAAGAGATGCACGGCGTGACACAGAGACTACCTTAAAAACATAAGAATGTGATTCTTTGCCCTGAGTGGAATAACAATTCCAAATTTAAAAGAAAGTCTCACTGATCACAAGAAGCAAACAAAACAAACAGATTTAAGGATCCTCACCGGCAGGATGGTGAGTGCTTTGAAGAAGTCGCTCTTAATCATAAAGAGCTTTAAATATTTCAGTCTTTCAGGAAATGCAGGGCCAAGCAGTCTCACATTATCTCACATTTCGCCCTCATTTATATAGTTTTATTTACTGCATCGCCTAACTTGTTCATGTTCAACATAATAAACACTTTTATACAAAGATAAATTACTTCTCTTTCATTAAGTACATAAATGTTCTCAATCTGAGTCCTTTCTGAGGGCGCTTTTCAGTCATGCCACACTGCGCTGCAGGGAAAAATAAAAACACCCTGCAGTGTAGCTCAGTTTCAGCCCCCCCCCCCTCAACACACGCTTCAGTCCTCGTCTTCCGTGAGTGAAATGGCATGGTCGGTCAGTGCACTTTGATTTGAAGGAATGCTTAGATCACACGGCGAACACGCTGACAGAGCTTGTCTCATCTTTCAAACCCAGGATGCTGTATGCTATCCTTTTCATGTGACCGGGCAACCGCACTCCGATGTTCCTGATGTCTCTGAAAATGACACGTAGGTATATCGTAAAACACAGGATGGAAACGACAGCGATAACAGCAACAGTTGACATAAGTTGCTTAAGGTAATAAAAGTTGTGGCTTCACAAAAAAATATGAATGAAAATAGCACAAATGTCCAAACCAAGCTAAACACTGACTACTCAGCAAAATGAAAATATTATTTTTTAGTATTTTAAATATATTTTAATTTTTTTAAAGGAATGTTGTCGTGAAAGGGTTACTTAGGTTTATCTGACAGGCCTGCAGGGCACATGTGACAAAAAAAAGTCTGGGAATCACTCATGCAGAAGTAATGGCAGCAGAGAATGAGTGGAATGACACGAGTGGCAGAGGCAGAGCAGAGTGCTCAGGCTGATAGTTGAATACTTTCTCTGTGTTACTACAAAAATGTGCCATGGTGCTAGAAAAATTAGTACAGCATGATGGAGGCTGCACCTGTGCCATGTGTGCACTTACTCATGCCTCAAAGCAAGCACCTGCTCCATGGTCGTTATCCCAGCGCGAGCAAAGCTTTCGTTGTACTGGCTCATTTTGATGGATTCCAGCCACTCGGGCACCGACCTGAACATGGTGCCGTCACCGCCGCTGGTGCTGGGCAGCCGGATGGACACACTGTAAGGAAGAAAAAATATTTGGATTACTGAATATAAGTGATGATGTTTGAACAGGACACAACCTGCTTTACTGCTTGAAAGCACCCGTTCTACCTAGCCATATAAACTGTAAGTTGTGCAACTCTCTGCAGTCTCTTTAAAGAGGACCTGTTGTGCTTTTCCCTATTTTCTGTCATATATAATGTTAATATTAAACATGGCCACGGTTTCAAATAATGCACAACCAATCCCTTTGCAGTCAAAGTTTAGACTTAGTTTAAGAGAATATTTTCTACTGACCTTTATACTAGTTTCACTGATAGCAGATATCCTGAACATGACCATCCCAGAAGCCCCACCCACCTGCTCTTCAAGCCCTCCATTTACATGAGGCAGTCAATCAGAAGGAATTTGGCTTAGGGAGACAGGAGCTAAAGTGGCTTGTTTAAGACAACAGGTGAACTGGGGGTCTGCACTGAGGCCTGCTATGACATAATTAAGGGTTATTTTGAACTGTTAGCAATTAAAAGTTACTCTAGTAATAGCAACACTTTTCCAAATGGTTGACATTTTGGGTGGTGTAAAAACAAGTTGTTTTACTTATTAGAAAAATAGTTTGATTACAAGCAGCGGAGCTCAGTGTTCCTTGCCAAGAAAGGGTCTCCCCCCCAACACACACACACGTTATATTTGCCCCAGCCATTCTTTAAAGATAAATAAAGCTGGGTGGAGCATTTATCCCTGTTATTTATTGTTCTTCATTATCAGCACTTACTTTGATTTCATTCATTTCACTTTCGTACCTAAAGATAAACTTCAATACAAATTGTGCTCATACCGTGGGTCAAAGTCTGCAATGGTTTTTAAAGACTCTGGGCTTCGCAGAAGTTTGTCCAAAATGTTGACGATGTCTGAGAAGCGAGGTCGTTTTGAGCGCTCGTGCAGCCAACACTGGAGCATGAGCTGGTAGATAGCGGATGAGCAGTCCATTGGGGCAGGAAGCCTGAAATTCTCATTGATAGCCTTCATGACCTGAGGAAGAGTGAAGTCGGTACTTAAATTAATCAGTAATGACAGGAAGCGGTCCCATAAAATGCTCTGCTCATATTTTGACCTTAATAGTCGATTTGAATAGGGTGGTGGGAGACTACAGAGTCTGATACACATTAAAGTTTGACCCACACAGACCAAAACAATAAAACGTACCTCGTGGTTGCTCATGTCCCAGTACGGCCGTTCTCCAAATGCCATGACTTCCCACATGACGATACCAAAGCTCCACACGTCGCTGGCTGAGGTGAACTTCCTGTATGCGATGGCCTCTGGCGCAGTCCAGCGGATGGGGATTTTACCTCCCTGACAGAAGAGAAACATTAACAAATCATATTTAATGGAAGGAAAGAGTGAAAACAGGAGACGCCGATCCACCGGACACTTAAGAGTAGAAGTAGAATTAACAATAGGGCATTTGTTACTAGACAAAAAAGAAAGTTTTGTTCTCTTTTACTACTTTTGCATTGTGAAATATAGCTATTAGACTTACTCTGGTTGTGTAAGTGCCCTCAGCATCGTCTTCCAGTATACGCGACAGTCCAAAGTCAGACACTTTACACTCCAGGTTGCTGTTGACCAGAACGTTCCTTGCTGCCAGATCACGGTGGACGTAGTTCATGTCAGAGAGGTATTTCATGCCAGCAGCTATTCCACGAAGCATTCCCACAAGTTGGTATGGAGGAATCTCTCCATCACGGCCCTACAGTGAACAAAAAAGAATAGTGGTATTTTTTTTTCTTGTATTTATTGGGGAACAAAACAAAAAGTGGAATGAGGCAGATGATATCGCATAAAGCACAGAGAAATATGTAGTAATTTCAGGCAAATATAATTTTCCTATGTCTGTTTTTCCTTTATACTGTGTACACTGTGCATTAAACTAAGCTCAAGGTAGACTCCAGTTAACTTAACTTAACATACTTTCCCCTTTATATAATACAATATAACAAAGTCATAATAATTTTGAGTTAAACACAGAAAGGATGCTTGAGATTTTCATCTGCACCCTTAACAAATTTTTCCAAGAATAGAGCTGACCAGAGACTGCAGCAGTGTTTATTTTTATTTATTTATTTATTTTATTATATTTTTTTTTTTTAGCCTGTCATGTCTGGCAGTTTGTGCAAGCAAAATAGTAATCTGAATGTGCCAAACATATTTATTCTTCCAAGATGAGCTCTATATATTCTTTGTAGGCTTATCTTGTTGATGTTTATTCTTTTATTATAGTTGTGTGTATATACATATTTTAGTTATTCCAGAAATGACGGGCTGAAAGAGAAAAAGAAGAGAAAAAAAGGTGGGAGAAAGGGGAAAGATAGAGGGGGACAGAACACCAGCTAATTAACCAAAATAAATAAATTGTATACAGACACATACATATATTTACACACACATGCACACACACACACACACACACCCAACAGTTTTGTTGTGCTGTGTTGGTGGGTGTCTGTGTCATGGAATGCACTTAC
>VUQJ01036594.1:45246-77727 GCA_015108635.1 Andinoacara biseriatus
CAACCACCACCCACCCCCCCCCCCCCCAACAGCTTTGTTATGCTGTGTTGGTGGGTGTCTGTGTCATGGAATGCACTTACCAACGAGGGCAGTGTTTATTAATGTTCATTTTTCCTGTTAAAAAAATAATAAATAAAACAAGTACCTTCAGATATGTGTCGAGAGCGCCGTTCTCCATGTATTCAGTCACTATCATGGCATGTTTAACTGAGAACATAAACAAAAAATATGGTTAGTAGAGGAAATGTGTACAAGAAGTTGGTAGAAAAGATGTTGAGATCACTGACTCACATTTGGTGACAACTCCCTCCAGGCGGATGATGTTTGGGTGTGAGAACTGACCCATGATGGTGGCCTCACTCAAGAAGTCCTGCCTCTGTTTCTCTGAGTAGCCCGGCTTCAGAGTCTTGATTGCTACAGGCACCTCTCCTCTCCCGGGAATCTTCATTACACCACGGAACACTTCCCCAAACTCTCCTGATTGACATGCAAACAGCAGGTGGAAATGTCAGAAACTGCTCACTGAGATTTCATTAAATGGAAGGCAAGTAATTTGGAAACACTCACCTACACCAATTACTTTTTGTTTGCAGATCACATTAGGGTCAATTTCTGTGACAAACTTCTGAATGGCTATATTAGGGTCTTCGTACATATGTGGATCAATGTATGTCTTCAGAGGTTTAAGCTGATCTGAGGAGAAGATCATAAGCAGAAAAATAAGCCTACAGTTTCAATAGCAGACTTTCTTTCTGACTCTTATTACAGCTCGGGGCTAACCTGAGGAAAAGTAGGGATCCTCGGGTCCTCGTCCTCTGCCACGCGCACTCAGTCTCCTGAGAGGAAAACAAGATTAATCACCGGAGGACTACACAGAATACAGAGTGGCTTTTTTTCAATTGCAGGTCAGCTTGAGCTCAAAAAGACAAAGGGTGTATTCAATAGCAGCACCAGCTATTACTCATAACCTCTCCCTGAGCTGTCACCCCAGAGTATCCTTCATTTACTTGAACTTGTGGCACATAATCACACAGTTTGCATGTCTGTAGATAATATTTATCTGAATGACACACACACACGTTGAATGTGGATCTGAAGTGGACTGTTACCAACCGTTTACGCAGCAGCAGGACAGCCACCACAACGAGCAGAATAACTGCTACTCCAAATACCGCTGCCATCACCATGGTGGGCTTGTTCCCAAACTGAGGCTCAGCTGTGTAAATCACAGAAATACAGGCATTTATGAACTCAAATATGTGAACTATACGTTTACACAGAGAGACATTTGAGAAACCATTTTGTCTACTGTAGATTTTAAGGCGTACCTAATGGAGAAGTATTAAACTCGTGCTCGGCACTGTAACTGCCAGGGTTGCCTTCGGTGCTCAGTGCCTGGACCCTGAACGTGTAAGTAGTAGCTGGGGTGAGGTCAGAAATCTGGACAAAGCTTTTGTCCAAAATTAGGACTTTGTAGGTGGTCACATCACGCTCACTACTGTCATCCTGCAAAAAAAAAAGAGGAAGAAAAAGGAAAATGAAAGTGAATAGATTAGAACTTGAAATGTGCAAACAGTCTTGATTTTGATGAAAAGGGGCAAAAACAAAAGAGTCCGAAGCTCTCCATCTTACTTTTCTGCGGTACATAAGCTCATAGCGATGATTGATGTGGGCTGGAGGTCGGCGAGACGGAGTCCAGGACAGAGACAGACTGGTGGGGCTGCGATCATCCAGATGGATCACCGTCACCTTGGGGGGATCTAACGGTTGGCGAGACAGAAAGCAAAATAATGGTTAGTGACTAATCATAGTCTTTGGAAAGGACATGTGGAGATGAAAGCCTCTGGGATTCAGTGGGTCAGACAGAAGTCCTCTCTCCGGAGTGAGTCTGTCTTTTGCAAAACCCTTTAATTTATAGCTCCAATATTACATGAAAAATAGCTACAAAGTTTGTCGCTCTTTTAACTCTAATCTCCTATTTAGGAACCTGGACACTCCTGGTCTCAAATGATATATGGAAGATGAGTTTATGGGAATTGCTCATTAACATTACAGAATATGCTACATTACAGTGTTTACCACACAATAGTGGTTGTCACACTTACAGCCCCAAAATAATAATCATGTAAAGCCACTGTTCAAAAAAGAAAAACTCACCTGTGTAGTCCAGAGCAGTGGTGATGGTTGCAGTGGGCCTCTCAGCACTGAACTGCGACACACCGCTGTGAGTCTCTACAGTGAACGTGTAGTTGAGATGAGAGTCCAGGTCACTGACAACAACCGTGTTGTCCTGCAGGTCCGTCGGTCCGGTCTCAAAACGGATTCTCTCGCCGCAGGTGATGCAAGAGTCCTCGTCACAGTGTTTGCACACCACACTGTACGTGAGGTCACTGCGACCCCCAGTCACCAGCGGTGGGCTCCAGAACAGCTGCAACCTGCCCTCTCCTGGCAGAGTGATGGAGGTAAGGTCACGAGGGGCACCTGGTGGAGCTTGAGAAATAAAAAATGGCACAGAACAGTCAAAAAAATACTTGAAAATGCCTCCAATGAGATAAAAGTTAGCTTTCCTGATAGTGAGTTGGCATCTTACCAGAGCAGGCTGATGTAGGAGGGTCTGAAGGAGCCCGGAAGAAACCTTCTTCACATAGACATTCACTGGCTCCGGCAACGGAGGGCTTGGTGTTAGCAGGACAAACCTGACATAACTCATTCGATACAGATGACTTGAAGTAGCCTGGTTTGCATGCTGTGTGTGTGTGAGAGAGAAGGTGTGTGTTAGTTTAAATACGACATGAAAAAGACAAACACAGGAAGGAATTACTGATCAAAATGCAAACAATAAGCCTGTCTCTGTGATACCAGCCCCTTCCACCCAACAGGAAGCATTTGTTGTGAGTAACCCATAATAACAGACTCTTTGTACCGAAAGGAATGAAAAGGGATTTCCCTGACGATCTGCCTTCACTTGCCTGTTTCGCCTCGAGGCCTAATCTCAGGTCGCACTGCCAGTGTCAACCGGATGACAGTGGAGCATTAAATCCATCAGGTGATCTGATCTTCTTTTCCCCCTGTGAACTCTGAGCTCATATTCTCTGGCAGTTAACATTTAGGTTCTTGCCAAAGGAAATGGCACCTTAGACACTGGTGAAACATTGTAACAGGCATTTGACCACATAGATAAACAGCCTTCCAGGGCATGAGAGGTTCGCGAACATGCGGGCAGGACAAAAACCAGAATGCAAGAGTTGCAACTCCGTCGGAGGCTGGTGTTTCCTCCCTTTCTTCCTTCCTTCCGCTAACCCCTGACATCAGTCACAAATTACAGTGAGGAAGGTTGAATAGTTGGTGGACAGGAGAATCAGGAAAGAGGAAGAGCTGGAGATGAATAGGATTTTTTTTTCTGGTTTTATAGATACAGATGCACAT
This sequence comes from Andinoacara biseriatus, assembly GCA_015108635.1. Lineage (NCBI taxonomy): Eukaryota > Metazoa > Chordata > Actinopteri > Cichliformes > Cichlidae > Andinoacara > Andinoacara biseriatus. The sequence continues at coordinate 48,673 of VUQJ01036594.1, forward strand.
AGTTTCTTACTGAGGTAAGGCCTCAGAGAACTGTTCAAAAAAGAATGTATCCCATGAAAGATCTCCTCTCTCTGGTTTGATTCTGCTGTCTCCCTGGGGTGCAGTCTTTCATCTGGCCCCTGTACTGGTGGCCAAGAGAGAAAATTGAGTGAACCCCGGATTGAAGACGGGGTGGTATTACTCCACCGCCAAAGCAGAAGGACCTTTGCACCCCAACTACTGTTGCATTGGAGAAGAAGGTGCAGGTTGAGATTGAGTGGGTGGGATAGAGATGAATGGATAGAAGATGGGGGATGGGGGTAAAGGTCTGGAGCACCAACAGAAGTTCTCTCTGGGGAGTCACTTGGCGGCAGTGGGGGTGTAGCAGTAGGGGCTTTTTTTTTTCCGCATAAGAAAAGGAGGCCAGCCCATTTTATCTTGAGCTGGAGCAGCAGGACCTTTGTCACGTACCAAAGAAACCCCAGCCCTATTCATCTATTGTTTCTGAAACTGGACAGAGTGGTGCTATAAATATGTTGTATTCATTATGAAGAACGCAAATAGCAGCATGTTTGCCGTGCAAGAATACAAACATCATCAATGCAAACTTTGCATTCTCATGTCAATATTTCAGCATAGAGTTTTAGCTTAAAATCCCATTTTGGTAATGTTTAAAAGGCTAGATTAAAAAAAAACAAAAAACTTTTGTCCAACTTTTGTCTTCACTTCTTGCTGGAAATTGTGCTTCCAATTGTTCCTAGCTCTTTTTGACTGCCATGCATGTGAAAGGGACTTATGTTCTGCACTGATGCATCTGTTAATTGAATCTGTTTTTCACTCTTTGTGCCGGCCAATTTTTCTAATGAGTGGGAACACAGATTAGGGAGCTCGTTGCGTGTGTTAACAACTGGATGAAAGAGCAAAAGGAGCCAAAGTGGAGCATGTCATTGGCTAACAGCTGTCCTGTTGCTCTACTAATCCTTTTGACCAAATTACACTCCACACCTAACTAAGCAGCCACGAAGCGAACATCCCTCACACACCAACTGTCGACGCACTCCCCACCCTCTGACTCAAAGCACGGGCAACCTGCTTATTTGTGTCAGTCAGCATTCCTCCTCATCTCACTTTACTTCCTTTTCCCATAACAGTTGGACCACAAGCCTCTCAGGATATCATTTTCTCTAGTTGTTGCAAAAACTAGAATGAGTCTTTGTTGTTGTTTTTTATTTTTTGGGGAGGATTACATTACAAGAACTACAACATTGTTTTTTTTACTTAGTAATAAACCATGAAGAGTTATTATATTCATAAAGATTTCCTGTCTTCATGCGCCAACTTCCGTTTCAGGTGCTTGGCTCAGAGTACGTCAATCATCAGGAAACAAAGGCTGAAACAATCCTTCCACTCCAAACTTACACATAAAATGAATGGTTTGAAGTGCAGGATTTATTTATAACTCCTGATCAGTTATTTCACAGCTATTAAATGTCTTTGATTGTATGACCAAGATTGAGTCCAAAATCCAAAGATTTTGATTCAAAAGATGAATTTTCCGGGTGACTATTTTAATGATCATTTAATTTGGTCTCCTGGTGTTACTAATATGTGCTCTTCTTGGAAATGACTTAAAAAGAACCCAGTTTCTGCCAGCCAAGGTGACTGGGACCATCAGGAGTCATAAACCACAGCCTGACTCAGTCTAACCTACAACAGGCGTGTCAACTTGTTCCCTGTAATCTGTGGTTCCTGTCGCCTTAGCAACATACTCAAAACAAATGCTTGTGAGGAGAAGACACACCACTCAGGTAGTCATTCTGACACATTCACATTCAGCCAGCCCTTCCTTTAGTCAATCAGTTCCGTAGGTGACACCAGGATGAAAGAATTCCTTTCAGAAATCCCCACAGCATGGTGTGCCCTTCCTCCTTCCTCTTCTCTCTGCAGCCTCTCTCCTCCCACGCTTCCTCCAGACAGTCCAGTGCACCACACCCCAAAATGCCAACAGAAAGGCCAACTTCTATGACCAGCAGGAGCACAAATACTATGAACCTCACAGCTGTGTGTTTTTGTACTGTCTTTACACACACCCGGTCTTTCCCCAAGGCGCTACATACCACAAACCTTTTGCATACTTTCCCTTTGTTTGGTTGAATAAGCAACATCTCCTCAGGTTTAAAATTATGTTTATCATGAACATTTAAATGGTTTTAAACTACTTATATCCGTCAAAAGAAAATGTCATTCTAGTGCAAGCTGATATAGTTAGCATATAAGGCATTGAATTTAGTTTCCACTCTACTCTACCTTTAAGCTCTTAATTGTACTGAAATGCTTCCGGCTTAGACACGCAACACATTCAAAGTCCACATGAAACTGGCACACAGCTTCTTTTGCTGTACATTATCACCCAAAGCCACTGAGCTATCCATAAACTAGTGTCCCAGCCCAGCCCCATTCCTGAGACCTGAGTGGAAGGCAGGGTAAACAGTTGCATTTGCCAATAAAGACAATAAAGATGAGGCATCAGTAGGAAACTGACGAAATGCGATATGAAGAAATCTGTGATTGCCTTAAAAGCTTAACAAAACAGGTTTGAATATCTGTTTCTTCCTCTCTTTTTTTCCCCATGCCCAGCCCTACTCTAACTTACCTACAGCAAAACATGGAGAGTTTTTTTTGCAAGAAACTTCCAAACAAACAAAGATGCAATTAACATTCCCGTGCACTCATTCTTCCCACCATGACAAATAAGTGGTTGGAGGTGTTTCATTTGCTTCAACTCACAGAAAAACACAAACACGTCTCAGATGAGTGTGTTGTGTATTTCTGGCAGTGCTTACCTTGGCAGGAGTCTTCTGTGGCTTCATAGCCTGCCAGACATTGGCACTGAACCATGGGAACCACCCATTTACCCTCAGCTGTGCAGTAGATGCGTGGGGTGGCCTGGCTGACAGCATTCTCTACGCAGGCTCCCTCAACCTCCCTGAGAGCATCTGCCACTGTCTCCGGGAAGGCCGCCAAGCTCTGGACTGTGGAGGGGCATGTCTTGTAGTAGACTCTGACAGAGAGCAGAGCCACACAAGCGCCCACGTCCTGAAAAGCCAGGTAGAAGCCTTTCTTAGACAGCGGCCCCACGGTCTTCGTTTCTATGTTCACCTTTGGCAGTCGCCCCCGAGTGACCTCATCTGGAGCAATGGTGGCCACTTTGCGGAACTGCCCTTTACGGAAGTTCGTTCCCACATCAGCATCGGCCTCTGAGATGAAAAGGTTGAAGGTTTCTTTGCAGGCAACAGACGCACCATCGAAAGTGTTGCAGTCTCGCACAACAAAACTGAGCTCCACAGAGACACGGCTTGCCCCTGGGCGCCGCTGAATAAATGTCGTGCGCAGCCAGTTATCCTGTTCTGTAGCCTCTATGCTGCAAACACTGTAGGTGTAGAAAAGCGAGCCATTCACCACAGTTTGGACAATCTCCCACTGCAGAACAGAAGAAGATAAAGAGAGAGCAGATGGATCAGTTTAAGGGGCCAAAGTCACTGTAATCCAGGCACAGTAATAACAGGAGAAAATGTGTCTTTTCAGGAAATAAGTGTGGGCTTTAGATGCTTTGTTCTTGCCAAAAAACACTTTTATTGATGAGACACCTCTTCTTTCATGCTCACCGAGAAGCTCATAAAGCGCAGAAGTGAACTAGAGCTTTTTTCCACACATTAAGATTATTGGCCTGGACATGTGCTGTACTCACGACGTGTGTGGTTTTCCACTAACGCACAGGGCTGCATGTGTGCGAGACATAAATCCAGCAAACACTACTGTAGAATACCAACCAACATTTATGGCGGCTAAATGAGCTTTATGAGCAGAGCGCTGCTTAAGGCATGGCAACAAAATTGGCAGCTATTAAGAGTTTTTTAAGAGAGAGAAGCAGGGAGATTAAAAGCCTAGATTTAACATTAAAATTTAACACCTCATATGTTAGCAGTTCGAGTGGGTTTCAGGCACTGAATCAATTCTCAAACTTACAGAACTTTAGGAGCTGTTGGGGGGGGGGGGGGTTGGTGAAGTTAATCTGTGCCATTACAGTAGAAGAGTACTTCAAAACTGCCATAGGTTCCCTCATGCCTCAAACCTTATAGTTTTAGTCAAATCTTTCCCAATTTGATTGTTAGTACTTCTGGCTGGATAGAAAACAAACTGTTCACATCTGCATGTTGAAGATGAGAAGCCCTGCCTGGTACAACTTTAAATGTACTTTTTAAGCGTGAGACAGTTTTACTACAACCGTCAATTTTAATAGACAACGGGAAATTCTCTCCAACACAGTGAAAATCCTTCGATCTCTGAGAAGAAACGTAGCCCACACGGTTGAACTGGCCATGTCCTGTTGCTTTTTTTAGACAGAAAGCCACTGAACTATAGATAGGAGCAGGAAGGATGGTTCTGCACATATGGACCAGGGTTTTTTTTTTCTTTCTTTCAGTGATCTCTTCATATTGTACGCATTATCTTGTTTCTGTCATCTCTAAATTCAGAAAGGAATCATAGGGGGAGGGGGGGGGGGACATCTTAAAACTTTGGTTTCATGGTTTGGGCTTGGAGTGAAAAAAACAATCTGCTGTTATTGTGTAAAATGCTCTTTGCTACAGTAAATTTAAATGTAGGTTGAACCTTGACATTTTAACTGCATTCATAAGTTCTTTATGAAAGGGTAGCTTTAACACAGGACTAGCCGAGCTGTGCCAAACCTCATCTAGCTGCCACTCATTCCATCTCTCCCAGAAAGCTTTTTTAGTGGACTGAATGAGCAGACAGAGAGAGAGAGAGGCCTCTGTTATTGTTATAAAGCAGGATTCAAATTCTGGAACAAAAACTTATGTACTTGTTGTCCTGTGCAGTGAAAGGCAGTTTGGATTCATGAACCTGCAGTCTTGCCTGCTGAGGTATAAATACTCACTCCGTTCTCATATGGCGATGTCAACCATCCCAACTCTGATCCCGAAGCTCTCATATCCAGCAATACATCTGCAGGAAGATGCAGAAATAGTTACAACAGGCACATAAACAACTGATAGCACCTGTTACATCAGAGGACATAAACTGACAAAACACAATTAAAAAAAAAAAAAAGCCCAACTAACTAATTTTATCACCCTAATTCCCAAGTGGACAAGACAACTAGCTTTGATTTTCATGTACAGTGAAACTGTCTGCATGGATCTCTGGGGGCCAGCAGCTTTATGGGGGGCACATGCCATGCTTTCTGACGTTTTAATCCAGCATGTCGGCCTGACTTAAGACTTCATTGACCGTATCCTCCAGGTCCAAGATTCAGGACTAATAATGCTTGTGAAAGGCGTGGGTAGTTAAATTGCCATGACGAGAGAAATACATGAATCTGGACCACAAGTGAAACAAAAAGTCCGTCAGGTGCTCCTTAGCCCCGAAGTTCACCACTGTCGGTATTGCTAATAAGTAATAATTAAACAAACAAACCAAAAAAAAAAAAGACTTGTAAGATTAAAAATGATAATTAGATTTTTTAAAAATATATATTTATTCGTTTTGATTACTGTGTTGTGGATAGATACATTCTAAAGACATCGCTCTTGATTTTAAACAACTGGCTGACAAAAAAAATTCTAATTAAAATTAAAAAAGGACGAATAAAAACTTAACATGAGCAAAAAGTTTAAACTCAAAGACAAAATTCAGAGCGTTTAAATTCCAGCCTAATGATTCACGGGATGCGGTAAAGCCGAGCTAAACTTTAATATCTCCTACAACCAATTTAAAAGAAAAAGTAACTTACGTTCTTTCGACTGAAGGCTGATAAATACTCGGTTAATAAATAAAAACAGGAATAAGCTGACTCCACGCAGCTCCATGGCTCCACACAACTTTTTTAAAAAGTCGTGTCCGTGTATCCCACAGTGTCTCTCTCCTCAGTCCAGCCCACTGGCTCCGCTTCTCTGAATTCCTCACTCCGCCGGCTGAGCACGGGCCCGCAGCCCATTGAGAAACAGGTGGCGTCATCGCCCCGCCCCCTGCCTTTTGGAATGTGGAAGTTCTCCTTACATGGTGTTTGGGGCCAGGCATCTCAAGCACCTGTTTCATTGACAAGGAGTTTTTTTTTATTTATTTATTTAATATTCATTTAATCAGTATACTCTTTATATCTCAATCTATCTGAGTCAGGAAGCACTTACTTATTATTGCTGACCATACATTAATAAAGTAAAAATATAAATATGCAATCACTATGCAAACATAAAAGTTAATAACAATTATGTTACAACTAAGTGTCTGTTCTTACTGCTACAGTTTTACACCCATAATCCCGACAGGCTACAGCATTTTGATATTTATGCTTCCATAGCCATAATGCCATTGATTTGGTTTTAAATTATGTTTCAATTACTATACCACTAATTGGACATTTGATATTTCTATAGAGTTCCTTTGTATAGTATTTTTGCATTTCTGTTTTGTATTTTTGTATTTGTATCTATTTTAATACTTACTTTATAATGTAAGGGATGAGTAATAGTAGTATTATTCATCCCATACAAGGGTAATTGTAATGTTGTAGTTGTTCAAATGATACTTTTATAGTTTATTATGCAACAAAACTGCACTTTCTACTAGATAGATAGATAGATAGATAGATAGATAGATAGATAGATAGATAGATAGATAGATAGATAGATGTTTATAAATGCTTCTTTTAAAGTATGTGCTACATGGAGAACTAATACATTTTATCTGTCCTAATTATATTATAGTTGCTATAACAAAGAATAAGAATACATAAAAGATTTGTTGGTTTCTTCCCTAAATTTGCACTCATCTCATTCTCAAATTTCTTTCCAGCTTTGTGAATGTAATTTTAGAGTTTTGCATGACATGGGAATTCAGATAAGATTAAGTATCAGCCACTAGTATCAATGTAAACAAATCATTATTTCCTGGTCCTTCTACATTTGCACTTGATGTTCAAGCTTCTGTTTTAAAAATATTTAGAATATATACACAGTGTTTCTTATGTCCTGGAATTTTCAGTCATTAATTGTAAATGTTTCCATTAAGTGTCAATACTACACTACAAATCTATTTGGGCTTTTTAAAAGTGAGTTTAAGTTGACCATCTTCCAAGTAATTGCCTGAGTCCTCCTCCACATCCCATCCAGGGCTTGTCTTTCCCACGACTTGTAAAGGAGGGGTCAAGTAGGGGGGTGGTCTGGTATGAATATATGACTACTAATGAGACAGTCCTCATAAAGAACCTTACAATTTGGATATGAATATGTGACCACAAAGAACATCTAACAATAACATCACCTAGCAACTCTTATCTGGAGGAATGTCAGAGTCAAGTCTTCTCTGTGAAGCAGCATCAGTAAGAGCCCCTCAGGCTTAGAGCCATAACAGCCAACAGCCCTGACAAAGACCCCTTTAAAAAATTCCACTGAAGAGTCGGACAATGTCTTGTCCAAAGTTACCATACACGGGCATTAATCATACAACAGACAAAATGAAAGATGTTACTGAAAGAAATGGATTAACAAGTTAAGTGCGGGTTGAGTTATGACTCTCTGACCTTCTAAACACACTCTTTTCAATCACTTCTAAATCTAAATGTAGTTTAGGCTGATAAGGGTAATTCTAAGAGGGTATTTTCACCCTTCAGGAAAAGCAGAAAACAGACCAAATTATGAGCAACAAGTAAGCGTGAATGTCCCTTTTCAGATATTCTAAATGTCAGATTGTTTTCTCTCCATATGCTATTTGTTAGTTGCCTCCCCAAATATTTCCTTCATGTCAGGTACTCTAGGAAACCAAACTTTATTTTTGTGATTCCCCAAGAAAAAAAAAGGTCTGTTTTTTAGAAAAAGACCCGACACCATGCTTTAAGATCCACAGAGTGCTCATTTTCAAATTCTCCAACACTCTCTGTTTTGAGTGGGAACTGCCACTTGAAGGAAACTTCAATCTTAACAACTCAAGCAACCCTTTTCCTCCTCTCTTTATTGATTTTAATACACACTGAGGTACACTTAGGTGTTATTTTCAAGTGTGTTAACACTTCGACTGTGAGAAGTGCTTTCTGTTGTCTGCCAGTTCTCAAAGGTGTCAAAGGTTAATACCCTCTCTAACACACAAGTATGCAAATGCTTTCATTACAATACGGGCTTCTTTTTAGCCACCTAACAGAGCATGTGTCCTTCTAGAGAGTGGACTGCTGCCTCCGATCGCTCAACCCTCCGGGTGCTCAAACAGCCTCCCATCACAGGTCCCGGGCTTCTGGGGGTGATGACAACACAAAAGTACTTCACACTGGGGGGCTGGGCCTGCATTTTGTGGGTCAGCGAACAACGGTTGAGGCAGCAACACCATGTCATTCAAACCTGGCTCCCCCATATCACCGCTTTCCTCACACTTCTTGTCGTATCAGCAAACAGAGAGGTGGAACACTGCTGAAAGCACTGGGGTGTTTTTGTGTAGCACTAACATACTGTGCCTCACTCTCAGTGATGGATCCCAAAACCCTTGTTAAGAAATGATGGATTCACACATTTGTATATCCATTTTCATCGTTTATCACCTAACCATCAACAGTGAAGGAAACACTTTAATTGTTCATTGAAAATCAAGTAAAAAAAAATAAGCACATCCTGACTTCTTCCATAGGAATTAAGATGGTAAGTAGTAGCCAGGTTCTGCTTAAAAACATTTTTTTTAAATGCACTTGATTAGTTGATCATCAGTATGTGTGAGCGCCTCCATAGATGTAGAAGTTTGGGCAGTTTGCTGATCTGATTCAGGTGTGTTAACACAATGCCAAACTCTTCCCAGGAGTGAACATCCCAGCAGTTTCACCCCAAAATCAGACAGAGCAATGCCGAGAAAAACTGCAAAAAATACAGGAGTCACATCTTTTTGGCATGTTAAATGTTAAAGTTCATGACAGTACAATTAGAAAAAGAGACCAAAGTTGAGATGTTTGGCCATAATGCACAGTGCCACATTTGGAGAAAGCCAAACACAACATGTCAGCACAAACATTTCAAACCAGCTGTTAGGCACGGTGGTGGAGGGGTGATGATTGGGGCTTGTTTTGCAGCCACAGGACCTGGGCACCTTGATGTCAACAAGTCGACCATGAACTTCTCTGTGCACCAAAATACAAGAGTCTAATATGAGGCCGTCTGTCTGACAGCTAAAGCTTGGCCCAAACTGAATCAGCTACAGGACAATGAACCGAGGCACTGCAGTAAATCCACAACAGAATGATTGAAAAAGAAAAGAATCAAAGTGCTGCAATGGCCCAAAGTTCAGACTTCAACCTGATTGAAATGTTGTGGTGGGACCTTCAGGTTCTTGCTGATGAAAGTGGTTACGTAAGCTACGGAATCACGTGGGTGAGCCTGTGAAAATGTACTTTTTTTTTGCATCACTGTAAATATTTCTCTATGTCTTAAAATTCTTATCAACAATATGAACTTTCAAAATAAAAGCCACTTTCAGTTTTACATGATTAAATTACTGTCATGTTTATTCTATTTACATGCTGTAATTGTTCCATGGGGTAGTTTAACAATGCATCATCATCATCATCATCATCATCATTTCCTGTGTTAATTCACTCTTTTTTCTCATTATTTATCTTGGGGGCTTTAATAATTTTATGACAGGACGGTAGAGCAGACAGGAAAAGAAGAACAGAGAACAGGGGGAAATGACACACAGGAAATGGCCTGGGGCAGAATCAAACCCAGACCCCTGCAGCATATGGGTCACCTGCTCAGTGCACTGAGCTGTACTGGCATGCATGTATGTTAAATCTTAATTTTAAAAAGTAATAAATAACTGTTACTGTGAAGTAAATAAGTACAAAATGCCCAATAACCTATGTAGTGAAGTAGAAATACAAAGTAGCATAAAAATATAAATATTAAAGTATGTGAATCTTAATAAATTTGTTTGTTTCACATACAATTTGACTCATTTTTTTATAGTCAAAATAACTGGCTTCAGATGGAACCAGTAGTTTACTCAAACATGTGTGTTACATTTAAAAAAAATCATATTTCCCCTGAAATTGTTAGTCAGCTTTCTTTCTTTCTTTTTTTTTAAATGATGCAGATAAAATGACCTGATGTGAATCACAAGAAAATCACTCCCGTTTCAGTTGCCAGTTGATGGGAAACATGTTTGAGATAATCACGTTGCTTTCAAAAGGTTTCTGTGAGCATGTAATTCTATAACTTATCTGATAGAAGAAAAATTTCCCAATGCATGTGTTGTGTTTCACGGCCTGAAAGGAAAGTAAAACAAAATCATATGTGGACAAAAACAGGAGCTATCTCACCCCCGCAGCACTGTTCAGCTCCCAGCTAAACACCACACAAGCAAGGGGCAGGATGTCACCAAAAAGTAAATAAAAACCACAAGACCCCATATTTTCATTAAGAAAAACATAATAGAATAATTTTTTTAAAGCATAATCCAGTCATAAACCAACATCCTTTTCCTCACAAACAGTGAATGGATCCTGTGGAAATGTTTTTTTATTCTTCACTGTGTGTTGTCTGAAAAGCCTGTGCATTCCCCCCCCACGTTCTCAGTCATTTCCTTTTTAAAGCTCCACATGCCACCACTGGAAACACTACCTCTCTGAACTGGAATTTGGGGCGGGTGTCTGATGTCTCTGCGAGCTATGCTATGTGCAACGTAGTGCTCGGAAACAAAAGGAACGAACACGCTCAGACAAGTTTTGCAATATGAAGAAAAGAAATGTGAGAATGTGGTTAAAAACACAGGAGCATTACTCATACATACATAGTTTAAGTCTGTTTGTGGCTTTGCCCCAATCAGTCAGCACTGCCTGCATCAAAGAGCAGCTGCAGAAAAATGAACACAGAATGTGTGCATACTTTTACAAGAATAGAGATTAATATAGTTGACAAGCTTGTCTCACCTTTGAAATATAAAACCAGCAGTAATTATCTTTACCTTTAAAGTTAAACATCAAATGACAAGCCTTAACCAACGTTAAAATTACAACCAGCTAGAGAGCTTTTGTTCATTGTTCAGTATTAAGTTTCCTTATTAGCGTGTAACAGGTTGTGTATTCAGATTTTTCCCAGACTGAGGCTGCAATAATCCCGCATGTCTGAGTGGGGGGATGAGAGCATGACTGTGAGTGAAATCTCTTTCAGTGAAAACCTGTGTTAAATGTAATGGGTGTTGGCAAAGGGGCCTAATAAAGATGATGGCACGCATTCATATGCATCAGTTTGTGTGCTCAGCTTGACAAAGTCTGCCCTGCAGGCTTAACAAAGGGAAGGAAGGAAGCCAGGGGTTGTGGAGAATGTCTGGGTGTGTGTGTGTTGGGGTGACAACACACACCCAGACATTCTCCACACCCCCCTTGTTGTGTGTTGGGGTGACAACACACACACACACACACACACACACACACACACAAACACACACACACACACATGCACATACACATGCAGTGGCCCTTCAGCTTGCATCCTGTGGCCTCTAAAGTTGAGGTTATAGCTGTGACAGCTGGGCTAGCACACTCTGCATGGGCTCATTCTCTTTTGCAACACACTCCCCTCCCCTTCACTCTGCACACACACACTGTCTGTGACACACACAAACACAGGATACTCCATCCTGTTGACTGTTTACATTTCACAGTGGCCAGCCAACTTGGGAGGTTTGATCACTGGCATTACAGCTGTTTGTGCAGTAGCAGAGAGGTTAGTTGGTTTGTGTGCACCTCCTGTCTTTGTCATTATTGTAGGTGTAGGTAGTTCTTTTTTTCTGTAAGTCCTATTCTGTTATTAACTAAAATCATAAAAATACTTTAACATCTTATAAAAGATGAGACTAAAATCTTTTCACAGGCTTGGTAAAATTTTGTGATTGAAGGCTCCAAAACACCTACTGAACATCTACTGAAGGATGCTGTGGTGAGATTGTTTAAACAAGTTCTTTCCCTAAAAAAATGCAAAATCCATACAATACAAACATTTCCAGCTAGGTTAGAAAATATGATTTTTAAGTCTAATTCTGAGGGGTTAAGAAGTTAACTAGCTGTTAACTCACACATGGGCCTGCTGAGTCAAAGGTCCTGAAACGACCACATCTGTTCAGAAAAAATAAAAGGGAGGACCAGAAAGGATGACTGGCAGTGTGGTCCACAACAATCAGATCATTATTCAGCTAAAAGGACACCTGCTTTGTTTGAGGTAGGCCTGAATTCAGGGGGTGATGACATGAGACAGCTGAATAATGCAGTGAATGTCATCCAGTTAAAATTTGCTAATGAAATAATTATATTTTCACATAATTGCAGATAAAGGGTACACTATTGACATCATGTAGGGATGCTGTTGTTTTTAAGTCTGAGATGAAATGTGAACACCAGTAGCAACAGCTATACCGCTCAGATACCAGCAGGGGTCGCCCTTTTCATAACAATTCAGCACAGAGTGCAGCCGCCACCAGAGACTGAAAACACAGCTGATAAAAGCTTCATAAAATATGTTGAGATATGCATTCGGCTTTTGACCCTTAACTGATTCCTTATAAAATCAGTTTTAGAGTAATAAAGTTGAGCTGTTCCACTTTGGGAGAGACAAACTGTTTGAGGTTTTTTAAAAGATTTTTAGTAATTTTTAGTAGTAGTAGTGTCAAAGTCAAGTGTCAAACGGGTTTCCTTCATTCAGAAACTGTCTGATACTGTTTAGCTTTCATTTCTTCTTATATTACTATAAGAATCAAACTGCTCACAAGCAGTAAAGACCAATTTATATTGCGCTGTCAATCAAATCAACAGCAATCAAAGTCAATGTCAGACATCTTGTGTCTTTTTTAAGACAATTTTGCTTGCCAACAATAACAGTTTACAAATAATTTGCCATTTAAAATCTTTAGCCTTTATAGTTTCAAATTTGTTTAGATGTCAGGTATGCTAAGTTTAAATGAAACAATCTTTTTGCAATTTTCCAGAGGATTATTCTAGTGGTTCTAGTGGTAACTCAATTTTAATTCTTTGATTTGAGATAAATGTACATTTTACTCAAACACATTAATGATGTGATGAGTCAGGAACAGTTTTTTAATTGAGCTCACATTAATACAGCCAGCCGACATCAACGGATGTTAAGCTATTACCAGATTAAATAGCATGTAGAGATCGTGTAGAGAACATATTTACAAATTTATTTAAAAGCAACAGAAGCACAACGATCTATTAAGTTGTATGTTATAATGCACGATATGTTTAAATTCTTAAATGTCATTTTAAAATTTACTTTGCTGGTAGAAAATGGATATTTCACTAAAGTATGTCATAGAGACAAACAAGACACCTGCAATTCCAACAGTAACAGCCCCTGATACATGTTTTCCAGCTTAAAGCTCTAGCTAGCAACACCTAAAATACCATGGGTTGGTCATAATAATTTTTAACAGATGGATAAGAGCTAGAGATAAAATTGATGGAAGTTTAAATTCACAGTTATCTGTACATCCAGAAAGTATCCTTATCTCAAAGTGTTGGTACTTAAACTGTTTTAAATTACTTGATCTATAATTTATCTCTCTGGAATAATATCAAGTCATTTTCAACCACAAAGAAAATTTCTGTCACAAAGTAGAAGCATGAGAAAAAAGTCTCACTGAGATTAAAAATCTTTTTCAACAGATACCTGGCCAAAGATGGCAGCAGAAATTGCAACAAGTATAACATAACAGTTCTATAAAAATATTTTAATTGACAAAAGGACTGAATTGATTATAATGTAGAACACAGATCAGGTTCAACACAGATGCATAAAGAAACTTGCAAAACAGGTCATTTTCACCTTTGTAATTCAGCCTGTTATGCAATATAAACAGAGGTTATTCAGCATAAAAAAAAAAATATAAAAACATTAGCAATCACTTTTTGACAGATGAATGTTGGTGGAAAGTGTAGCTCCTTTATAACAGTAAGTTAAAGAATCAAATCGAGCTGAACAGCAGCAGCAGTAAAGAAATAAATGCATAAATAATTTAAATAGATAAGTAGGGAGTTAAAAAAAAGCCTGTAAAACGTGAAAACATAAATAACTTAAGGTGGCGGCCCGCAGAAGCAGCGGCTCACGGCTCTTCCTCATACTGAACAATATCTATCACTCCTATATTCTTTAGTATCCAATATTCATTCACTGAGTGCAATATTCATTCACCAAAGTGCAATACTCACCCATTTTCATTTTTATATGTATATACTTACCTATTCATTTTTTTTATAATGTATATTTTATTTTCTCTATATTCCTAGAGTTCTACTTTATATTCTTAGAAAGTGTGACTGTCTACTGCAGGGCACTGAACAGGAGTGACCCTCCAATCTCATTGTACATTAAGTATAACGACAAAAGGCAATCTATCCTATTCTATTCTAGTCTATATTCTATTCTATTCTATTCTAGCTGGGTCATTCAATCACAGATCATTGTGGACCTTCTGCCTGGCCATCTCTGACTTGCCTAAAAATGTCATGGTCTAAAGTTTCCAGCATGTTTTATCACATTTGAAATCTGAGGTCATGTTTGAACATGGATATCTTTTAAAGATAAGCTTGTTTGTTTGTTTGTTTTTTAAACAATAAAACTGAATCAAAATCTGTACTCTGGGACAGATACATCAGAAAAAATGTCTGAGTAGCTAAAATATGAAAAATAAATAAATAAATAAAGCCCCATATTTAAGCACACACTAAAAAAATAAAATAAAATAAAAATCATGCAACTAGTGACAATTTCTGAAAGGTATCTTCATTTCACAACAATGCAAATAAACACAAAGAAGGCTTCTTATTCACAAAAATGCTATATACAGATAGATTCCAAGTTTCAGCGGTTCTGACCTTGAGTCAGTCAGGTTCTTAACATTTACCATGCTGTTATATTGCCTGTAATGCAGGACCTCACACAATCTTGACTTCAGTTCAAGGTTTTCAGGCACTTATTAACAAACTATCCTCATTTATGACACAGGAGTCGCTCAAAGCACACGTTAATCATATTAGCATGTCTAGCCTTTGGGATGCGGGGGGTCACGTGACTGATACAGGAAGCGTGTGGTAGCCTTCGCCACTAGGTAGGTTTGTATCCACTTATAACTTTTTAAAGACTGTTTCTGTCGTTTGTCTGCAGTTCCACTTTAATTGTGTCACAGCTGTTGTTTTACCGAGAGGCTCGCAGAGTAGTGCGCGTTAGTAGCGGAAGTGAAGTTTGACAACTAGCAGGTGGACTCATGGAAAAAACATGTTGACCACTTTTCCTGTGATGTCGCGTGCGTTTTATTTTTGCTTTATTATGCTGCAGCTGCAGCAACAGTTTGTAGCGTTGTCTCGTGGTTTTAGGATCATTTCCAAGTGAACGTTACTTTCGTGTTTCATTTGGGCAGCAGCTGGTGGTAGTTGAGCTCTGTCAGCAGGATTATGCCTAGTAAACTAGTGACTGTATTTGCTTTTTAACCATTTAAAAAGCCAAGCGCTGCAGGTTGCTGCTGCCAAAGGCGCTTCTCCGAGTCACTGAATTAAATCCACTCACCGGACAGTTTAATAGGTACACCTGTTCACCTGCTCCAATCAGCCAATCACATGCCAGCAACTCAGTGCATTTAGGTATGTAGACATGGTCAAGATCCAATCCAATCCAGCTTTATTTATAAAGCGCTTTAAAATCAGGGTCCAAAGTGCTGTACAATATAACAACAATATACATAAAACAACTCAATAAAATGCATTAAATTACCTGAGAAGTACATAAAAATATAAATACAAAACACAGCCCACAGGCTCAGTGTTTACTTAGTGTGATGATGATGACCTGCTCAAATTCAAACGGAGCCTCAGAATAAGGAAGGGTGATTTAAGGGATTTGGAATGGGACGTGGTTGTTGTTCTGATTCAGAAGCAGCTGATGGACTGAGATTTTCCCTACATAGCCACCTCTAATGTTTACAGAGACTGGTCTGCAAAAGAGAAAATATCTCAGGGTGAAAATGCCTTCAAGTTGATAAGAAGGCAACAGTAACTCAAATAACCACTAATTAAAAAACCAAGGTATGCAGAAGAGCATCTGAATGCACAACACATCAAACCTTGAAGTAGATGGGCTACAGTGGCAGAAGACCACACCGGCTGCCACTCCTGTCAGCTAAGAACAGGAAGCTGAGGCTCATGGGCTCATCACAATTGCAAACAGAAGATTCAAAAAATTCCCAGTGTAACACATGTTCTCTGAACTGAAGGCTTTAGATGTATTGGTAATCTAGGATGAATGAATTGGTTCATCAGTTTCTAACAGGTGTGAGTGAAGAGTTTGATCATTCCCACATTCTTTTTAAGGCTTGACTGTGACAAATCTGACCACAAAGACACAAGCAGAACTCAGGATGACTTCAGTGCTGTCTCCGGTAATGATAAATACTATTCAGTTAGCAGATAAATCTTTTATTGTGCTAATTGGAAGTTCACTCTGTCTAATGTGGTTTAACTTGGCACCTGGAAACAGCACTGATGTCCACAGAATTTCACTAGAATGAAAGTCAGTGCCTGAGGAGGGTCTGTGAATGTAACAGATGGGGATAGTCAATTGAGAGCAATCCTGGTCGTATGCGCATGATAAAACAGAAGATGCTGTCTTTCTTTATTTTCCCCTCATTGTTGATAGAAGGATTTATGAATAGATGAGTTGATTTGGAGCGTGAGTGTGGAAAGGAAGATTTTCTGTGAGGAACTAAATGTCACATGTAGGTCACAGCTGCAGAATAACACTAAGAAAGCCCAATTCAAGAGTGTTCTTTAGAAGCTACTGATTTGTGTGGGGGAAGTACAAGTAAAATGAAAAATGCAAACAAAATATTATAGAGAAATGGTACAAACACTTTTGAAAGCCTAAAGAAAATAAACTACATGTTTTCATCTTAAGAATCTGTACATAAAGTGACGACTGCTGTGCTTCTAAGCAAAGTAAAGGAAAAAAATCAGCTGCTGCTGAAGCAGTCGGCCTTCATGAGGTGGCCTTTGCTGTTTGCATTGCTGCTGTGCAAACATGCACGCGGCAGGGATTCCAGATGTTGCACTCACATAAAATCAGCTTCATTTTGCAGGTGTTGAGTTTACTACGCACAATTTTCAGTTGCCGTTTGTGGTGAGAAAACAAAGTTCAATAGGTGCCTTTAAGAGATTTTCTTCTGCCTAATAGCAGGTTTTTGGATATTAATAAGTATGGATGATGCCTGTTTTTAAACTGTTCCCTTCTAATTATAGTATGTAACCCTGTCTTCTTTCAGTAGAGCATGGGATCCCATTTGTGCCCATGAAATGTTTTACTTGTGCCTAGGTCATAAGGATTTTGACTTACAATGTGTATTCTACTTTTAACATACTGTTAAAAATAGAAATGGACCTGCTTAAACTGACTCGGCTGTGTATTGATTTGCTAATTAACTATCTAAAAAACAAAACAGTCTTTGAATTATCAACAGGACCTTTAAGAATTTTACATAATTAACATGTTGAAAATTTTCTAACCATTGACTCCTAGCTTTTATTACAGTTGCACTACTGCAAAAAAGCAACAGTAGTGCACAAAAACAAGCAAGACCGGATGACTCTTCTAGCTTATTGATTTTTTTTTTCTCAGTTCAAGCATTCCTGTCTTGCTCAATGTTTGCAGGTCCTTGAAAAATCATCAGTAAGTTGTTTGGATTTACCCAAAACACAGAGAACAGTTCAACTCTTGTACTGGAAGCTCAACGCCCCGAGCAAAGTGCAAAGGCTACGCCCCTGATCCACCAATATCATTACACTCATGACAGTGTCTGTGCCTCTCAAAGGACTTCAGAAAACCTCGGGATAGAGATTTTGCTAAGTAATGTATTTATCTATTTTCTTTTACGGATATGTATATATTTACATTTACTGTTGCTTGTAAGCATAGTTTTTAAATTTGTTGTCTGGCTTGTTTTTTAGACTTTTAATATATAAGTTGGTGGTTATGTATTGTATTAACATTTATGATTTAAATGTTGATTTATTTTCATGTTACAGTCTGGATATTTGATATCACTAAAGACAGACATTGCTTGTATATTATATTATGAGTGGAACTGCATTAACTCTCATTAACTCAGTAACTTTCATTTAGCTTTGTGACCAGAGGATCTTGCTTGATTCATTTGCTTTTATGAAACATTGAGAGATGAAAGTTGATAAAAGATCTTCAAATATAATGATTAACTGTTTGTTTATCCATCATGATTTATCCGTCATGAGCCCACTGTCAATGGGCTTTGCTTGTCAAACAGCACTACATATGTCACAAGTATGCTCACGGGCCACTTTGTAAGTTTACACTTTGCAAGTACTGGGTTGGACCCCCTTTTACCTTCAGAACTGCCTTAATTCTTCGTGGCATAGACTCAACAAAATGCTGGTAACATTTCTCAGAGATTTTGGTCCATATTATTCAGATCTGGTGTCTATGGAGGCTATTTGAATACAGTGGACTCATTGTCATGTTCCAGAAACCAGTTTGAGATGAGTTGAGCTTTGTGACATGGTGCATTAACCTGTTGGAAATGGCCATCAGAAGATTGGTACACTGTGGTCACAAAGAGATGGCCATGTTCAGCAGTTATATTAAGGTAGACCGTGCTGTTTAAAGGATGCTCAGTTAGTGCTATACCACCATTATACCACCACTAGCAGCCTGATCCATTGACACAAGGTAGAAAAAGAACCATGCTTTCCTGTTGTTTACACCAAATTCTGAACTTACTATCTGAATGTCACAGGCAGTAATCAAGACTCATCATGTCAGGTGATATTTTTTGCAATCTTCTGTTGTCTAATTTTGGTTAGCTTGTGTAAATTATAGCCTCAGCTTGCTGTTCTTAACTGACAGGAGTGGTACCAGGTGTGGTCTTCTGCCACTGTAGTCGGTCTGCTTCAAGGTTCGAAGTCTTGTGCATTGAGAGATACTTTACTGCAAACCTCTTATTTGTAATGAGTGTTTTTTTTGAGCAACTGCTGCCTTCCTGTTATCTGAAAACAGTCTTCTCCTCTGACCTCCGCTATCAGCAAGGCTTTTTCTTATAGAAAACTGTCCCTCACTGGATATTTTCTCTTTTTTGGGCTATTCTCTGTAAATCTGTGATGGTTGTGTGGGAAAATCCCAGTCGATTAGCAATTTCTAAAATACTCAAACCACTGACAACACTCCACGTTTAAATTCCCTTCAATCACCATTCTCCATTTTGATGCTTGGTTTGAACTTCAGAAGGTCATCTTGACCATGTCTACATTCCTAAATGCCCTGAGTTGCTGCCATGTGATTGGCGGATTAGATATTTGGGTTAAGGAGTAAGTGAACAGGCGTACCTAACAAAGTGGCTGGTGAGTATATGCCACTGTGGACATGAGAAAAATGATAAAAAAGCATTTTTGTGTTTTTGCAGGGCTAGCACATAGACACAGACAACCAATTGCTCTCACTATTAGCTTGTGAAAACTATCTGCAAACTTTGCTTAGTGGTCCTGAGTTAAAAGCATGTCTTTCATTACTGTGTTCATACAGGAGATTTGAACGTTAGGCCCGGAGAATGTTTGTGTCTGTATTCCTGCTTCTGGTCGCTTTGTGCACCCAGGGAGGAAATGGCAAGGAGACAAAGGGGGCACAGAGACCTGGCCATATTTCAGTGATCATAGTGGGAGGCACCGGTGACCTGGCAAAGAAGTACCTGTGGCAGGGATTCTTCCACCTCTATATTAACCAGGTCAATAGTGGAAACACTTTTTCCTTCTATGGCGGTGGACAGTCCCCTACTGAAAAGGCCAAACCGGTGCTCTTTGAGATCCTGAAGGCAGTGTCCTGCTCGAAGGATGTTTCTCAGGAGCGTTGCGCTCTTATAAAAGACCAGTTCCTGCGGCTCGCACAGTATCGCCAGCTAAAGTCACTAGAGGACTATCAGGATCTGGCCAAGCACATTGATCAACAGCTTCAAGAGGAGGGAATGACAGAGGCAGGCAGGCTCTTCTACCTCTCAGTACCAGCTTTTGCATATGCAGATATTGCTGACAAGATTAATAGTAGTTGCAGGCCAAAAGGTGGGGCTTGGCTGAGGGTGGTGCTTGAAAAACCTTTTGGACATGACTACAGGAGTGCTCAAGTACTGGCATCTCAACTTGGGAACTCACTCAAGGAAGAAGAAATGTACAGAATTGACCACTACCTGGGGAAGCAGGTAAGAAAATTCTACACAGTGCATGCCTTCCCCCTTCCACTCTGAAATCAAAATGTTTGATTTCAGATTATGTTTTCTTTTTTGAAAGGTGGTTTCAAAGATACTTCCATTTAGAATAGAAAACAAAAAAATTCTTGATCCCATCTGGAACAAGCACCACATTGAGCGAGTGGAGATTGTACTGAAAGAGACCCTGGATGTTAAAGGTGATTAAAGAGTTTATCAACATTCTTGCTATTTAAAGCATTGAAAAATATATTGAAATTGAGTCATGAATTTGTGTCCTCTCTTTGTTATTTTGTCCTCAAAAGGTCGTATTGCCTTCTATGACCAGTATGGGGTAATCAGGGATGTGCTACAGAATCACCTGACTGAGGTCATGACACTACTGACCATGAGGCTTCCCATGAATGTGAGTAGCAGTGAGGCAATCCTTAGAAATAAGCTGCAGCTCCTCAGTTCCGTACTGCCTTTAGGAAAGGATCAAGCTGTGATCGGTCAGTACCAAGCTTACAAAGCAGAAGTTCAGCAGGAGCTGAATAAGACCAAAGATCATGTCAGTCGCACACCAACATTTACAGGCGAGTATTGAAAGATTTTTTGCTGTACGTGTGCTGTATCACATGTTCGTCGCTGTTAAGTTGCTAATATGTGATTGCGTTTCTGTGTTTCAGCTGTACTGGCGCACATCGATGACGCTCAGTACGAAGGCGTGCCAATCCTTTTGCTCTCAGGGAAGATGCTAGATGAGCGGGTGGGATACGCACGCATTCTGTTTAAAAATGACATCTTTTGTGTTCAAAACCACAATAACATTCACTGCAAGCCCAAACAGATAGTTTTCTACTTTGGACATGGCAGCCTTCAATATCCAGCGATTCTTGTTAGTAAGAATTTATTCAAGCCAGCTCTAATAGACAGTGAGTGGAAGGAAGTGACGGAGCACACAGATGTCAGTGTTTTAGGCTTGCCTATTTCAGACTACTTTGTGCAAACTCCAATAGAGCAGAAGGAAGCTTATGCAGAACTTATTTCTCACATCTTTTTTGGACGTAAGAATAGCTTCGTTAGTACGGAAAACCTGCTGGCGTCCTGGAGCTTATGGACACCGCTGGTCAGCAGTTTAATCGGCTCTTTTCCCCGCATCTACCCTGGTGGTGCTGACAATGCTGACTTGCTGGACATCCATCTGAAAGGGAAAGATATTAGCTACAACAATAAGGTGGTGATAATCAGTCCTGATCAGAGGAGCGGCGCATCAACAAATGGTTTTCAAGTGATGCAAGGTAAATTTCGCAGTTCTGTGATGGTGTCTGCATGGGCTGAGCAGCTTGTTGAAAAGCTGGCCGCAGATATTCAGGAAGCAGCGGAGGCCGCCATTTATGAGGGCAGTGTTTTCCATCTCGCCCTATCCGGTGGATCTACTCCCCTTGCTCTGTTTTACAGGTTGGCCGATCACCACTTGACCTTCCCCTGGAGGTACACGCACATCTGGATGGTGGATGAGCGTTGCGTCCTGCAGACAGAACTGGAGTCTAATTTCCGCAGCTTGCATGACCATCTACTGCAGAATGTGAGAATCCCCTATTACAACATCCACCCCATGCCAGTTCACCTCAACCAGCGTCTATGTGTGGAGGAAGATGGAGGAGTGCTAATGTATGAGAAGGAGCTCACTAAATTGGTTAACAGCTCCAGCTTCCACTTTGTATTGCTTGGCGTTGGCTACGATGGCCACACAGCCTCTTTGTTCCCCGGTGGCAAAGTGGATGAACTTGGCGATAGTCTGGTGACCCTCACTGAGAGTCCCACCAAGCCACACCAGCGTATGAGCCTCACACTTAAAGCCATTAATCAAGCCCGCAAGGTTGCCCTTTTGGTGATGGGCAAAAGTAAGCACGAGCTGATCACCCAGCTGAGCCGAGTGAAGGACAACCCAGACAAATGGCCTGTCACTGGGGTGAAGCCTTCTAATGGTAACCTTGTTTGGTACATAGACTATGATGCACTTTTAGGATAAGAATATAATCCCTACCTTGCAATCAGACAAATGTCTTTGAAGCTGCTTTAATTGGACTGCTGGTTGGTGAAAAAGAATGTACGAACCAGCACTTAAAGGACCATATAGGATGGTTTAACTACAAATCACATGTACTGAACATAACTGCTAAATTCTTTCAGGTTTCTACTGTATTTCTCACCACCTCTCCATTTGAGATCGTAACAGTACTTGCAAAGACCAAATGACTTAATGAAAATAGGAAATCAGTAGGAAACTTTTTAAAATAGTGTTCCTGCTTGTGGGGAAACTGAGAAGTTTGTGGTTTCTTACATTTAGAGAACTGCCTTTCAGCCAACTAGTAAGGCTTGACTAATGGAGCTAAAGTTTTTCAGATCATGAATTCACCAATCCAAGGTGTTATTGTTTTATAATGTAATGTTACCCTTGTCTTCAAAGTTGAGCCTAGTTTATTGCATTGTGATAAATCCCCATTGTACCCACACTGTCATGAGTGGACGTGGTTTGCATCTATACTTGTATGCTGGTGTGCCTGCATTGCGCTGCCATCACGAGTGAAACTGAGCTGTTCATGTTGGACTTGGAGCTGTTAAATGTTGAGCAATAGTTAGTTTTGCTGCAATGCAGGAAGTAGAAAAGACTTCAGAAATGACCGAGTCTATACAGGTAATGTTAGAGCTGTGCAAACAAGACAAAAAGGCATTAGCAAAATAAGCAAACTATATACAATTACAGCCTATTCCATTTTTTTAATGGAGGTATTACACTGGTGCTAAACACTAAACTGTGTTAACAGAGAATGTTACTACTAAACAGATCCTGTTGAGGTCTGAGGTCATGTAGTTACATTTCTGTGAGGGTGCACATCAGGCCACAGCACAGGCTATGGTTTAGATTTAACACAGGACTATAAACCAGGTCTTGGATTGACAATAAAAGCCTTTAAAATTATTTGGAAGGGATGCTGAGGATGTGTAATTTGACATTAAAGAAATGTTCTGGTCCATTTCTTAAAAGTTTAAACCTCATTTAAATATTTTTTTACGTGTGAGTGAGAAATGCATTTAAAGATTTTTGATGATTTACGTCTTAAGTGTGAGGTGAGTGGAAATCTAGTGAGAAGTTTCCTTTTGCAAACTGCATAGCACAGATGAATATTGTGTGCTGGAAGACAATTACAACACACAGTGATTAAGATTTTTGTGTGTATGAACCATAAGAGATCTCAGGTGAATTTAAAGATATCCAGTTTACTATATAATCTGCATTTCTTGCAGGTGTGTTTTCTGTTCTTGAGTGGCAGTGACTTACTTAAAATGTAATCAATTTAGAGCTGGACTGTTAAAGACTGAAAAGTAGATACATTTCTAACAGATATTCTTCAAGTGATGTAAAATCTGTGTGCTTTGGTAGTAAAAAAATCAAAAAACACATTTTCATACACAGATTACATTATTCTAATAAGAAAACTGTGACCTGCAGGTGCTTTTCCTGTTTTGTTGTTTACTGTGTACAGCGCTTTGTGACTGTTTTCACTGTTTGTCTGTGAAAAGCACTTAATAAATAAACTTTACTGAGCCGAAATGATTCCAAACAATATTAGCACTACATCATGTTTTTATGTTTCTTTATTGAAGACCATTTTTAAATAAAAGCCCAATACCTCTAAGTGTCTGCAGTGGCATTGTGTTTGTGCCTCAATATTAGGACCAAATTAGGAAAAGATTTGCTTTGCATCTTTCATCTCTTAAACTATACTAGTCGGTTATGAATACAGCGCTTAACAAATTCATTAGACCACCTGCCATTAAAAACAAGAAAACACAAATATTTTCAAAATCTGTCAAAAATTTGTTTAAAATTTTGATTATTTATTAGGCAAATAACAAACTGAATTCATGTTTATTTTTTACCCAAATTTGATCCAGCCCACTGGACTTCTCTGATAAGTCAGAAATTAATCAAGCATAACGTTCAACAACTAAAACCCTTTTTTTTTTATTCAGGAACGTAAATAACTGCAATTTGGCATTTTAATAAAAA
Source organism: Andinoacara biseriatus (assembly GCA_015108635.1). Lineage (NCBI taxonomy): Eukaryota > Metazoa > Chordata > Actinopteri > Cichliformes > Cichlidae > Andinoacara > Andinoacara biseriatus. The sequence goes on from VUQJ01036594.1 coordinate 73,043, forward strand.
AAAAATAAAGTGCTTTTTTTGTAAAACAGTAAATTGGAAAATTCATGGTTAACAACAGTAATTATATTTTGATTAAAGAGTTGCACATACTGGTGGATAAACTGTTACAGAAACAAACAAATTACTGTTAATTTAGGGCAGCTGTGGCATAAACATTACATTAGGTGCTGGTCTAATAAATATATGTTGAAGGCAAGTGTACAATTGCATTATACACTATTTTGTTTCTCGTGTACTGAAGTGGGGTATTTCACCCACACATTACCACCATATGGTGCAACACAGGTTTCCTGTTATAGTAAGCTACAGCAGTATAATACGATTTCCTCTTCATCACTGTGTTTTCAAGTGATTTGATTTCCTCGCCATACATTTATAGTTTTCCTCTTATTTTAGAGAAATTTACAAAGTGATTTATGTTCAATGCATAAAGTGATGTTTGGGAGTCTGACAGCACAGCCTGTGATTAAAATTGGAAGTTGTATTTCTTTGATTTTTTATTTATTTATTTTAATCTGTAAGCAATTTACCAATTTACTTTATATTAGAAACATTTAGATAAAAGTGGTTCCTGGACATCCTGGCTTTATTAGCAATACAGAAATTTCATTTTAATTTTCATGTCAGAATTTGTTTATTGTAGCTTCAATGTTCCAACAGGATAAATATCCATTTCACATTTTAGATTTGCATTATTTTTTTAATCATATACTGAATCTACTGCATAAGACATTTATTGGTTTTCTGTGACAAATTGCTACATGAAATAAATGTCCTCGGTACCTGTTAACAAATAAAAATAGACAGCTGCTTTTCTGAAGTGTGCATAAAAAAATGTGAGCGGAAATAAGTCACTTTCTCTTTTTCCTTCTCCTGGTTTAAAGTTACAAGCTGCTGATGGCAAGCAGTCCTCATGAATTCTTTACATGTGTAGTATCACATATCGATGTGGGACAGCTGGACTGTTTTATCGCTCGCTGTTTCTGCTTGGATCTGTCACAGGCTGCCTCTTGGTTAGCCAGAGTCCTCCTCTGACCATGAAAAAACCTAAACAGACATAAGCAGGTGTTAGTCCTTCAAAATGAAGATTGTATGAATGAATTTTCCTCTGTGTGTGTGTATGAAAGAGAGAGAGAGTTGTCCTTCACCTGTGCTGACAGCAGAGGCCACTGTTAGAACAATAGACATATAGTACAGCTCAGGGGTGGTTTTAGCCTGTGAACACACATAGAAATCATTGTGATGCTGCGGGGGGGGGGGGGGGTTCTTCCTTTGGTTGAACTCACTAACATTTTTTTGTTCTTACACATCCTCCTGCTGTCAGAGTCATGATAGCAGTGCACAGCCCTTGGCCACATGACAGAAGACCAAACACATGGCAGGCGGCCCACAAGCACTGAGGAACTGGGTCTATCAGCGTGAATATCACTGCCAAACCTTTAAAGAACAATACTGCTCATGTTAAACCGTTTCCCTGCTCAGAGTCGTGCTGTGTAAGCGTCTGCTTTTAAACTTGCCTGATCTGGTGGAACTTACCTGAAGCCATGAAGGACAGGGCAATGGAGGCTGATAGGTTGTTCAGAAGGGGCTGCCTGCAGTATCTTGATGATTTTGGCCTTTAACCAAAAAAGAAACCATTGTTAATGCCGCGTTCCTTCTTGTGCTAGTAACCTGCGGTCTGTATGGCATGATGCCATTGCCTGCGTCCCAGTTACCTTCCCATCACATAGAACTGAGGAACCAGAACAATTGTGATGAACAGCACGTTCAGTACTTGACTGTGAAAGGGGAAATAAACAGAAAAAAAACATTATCATAGTAAAACAGGAGTAATTCAAAATTTTTATTCCAGTACTCACAATTTTAATCTCTGAGTCTTTGGTAGCCATCTGCTGCTGTGATATGCCATGAAGATTAACATGTAAAGAAACATGGATGCTGCAAATCCACACCCGCGCGCACTGGAACGCGCTTCCTGGTGGCTGTACGTGTGCCAAACGACCTTGTTGACCAGAGGAAGGATTGTGTTTCACCCTCCATGCCTGCACTTTGCTGCACATTTTTACGCCTTGAACTCAAAACCTCGGCCAAAAAATAATGTAAGCTCGAAAGGTAGATTGTCGTGTTTGTGATCAAAACTGGCTTTAACAGAGCAGGACCCTCATTTATAGATTTTCTTTGTCATGATTGTTGAAACCAGCTTACACATTGAGACTGTAAAAGACAAGTCAAATCAAATTTCGTTCAGCATTTCATCAGAGCTCTTTCACCATCACCTGCCCTCTCGCCCACTCCCGGAGCGCGCAGGCTCGAACTGATACTTTATCTAACACTGAATTATCATCGGATGGATGAAATTTAAAAAAAAAATTTAAAAAAAGACCTGTCACTATGTGTTAATAATCTGTCTTTTGAATAGATGACCGAGTACAATGCCAGTTTTCATTTAGTTTTTCAGGGTTTATCGCGATTGTCCTGCGCACAGAGCGCTCTGGTGACACACTGCTTTTCCTGCCCGCTCGTATAGTTTCACCTCCAGCACATAACACCATCCCAAAAACTTAAATAGGCCGACTAGTACTGAGTTTATCTATTGCGTTATATTGGTGCATCACGACAGCACCGAAACGGAGAAATTTTTGGGAAAGTCTTGAGTTACAGGAGTTGAAATGATGCACCGTGTGCATTGATCAGCAGGTTTCTACTCATGACGTTTGGATCGATCGTTTATGGTAGAAGCTGGGCGGTTAGAGGGCTGGATGTGAGGCTGATCTGAGGCTCCTCTGAGTCTGAGGAAGACTGCGGTCCAACAGGAAACATTCACTCCAGGTGTGCGTACTTACAGATCTAATTACCTCAGTCTTTTACGCTATTTTCAGCATATGTGCGCAAGTCTTGTCTAAGTCCAGAGGCCACATTATAATGCAGGAAAAAAAAATAGTGTGTTTATAAAAAGCCTGACATCGTGTAAGGCTGTTAATCTATCTGGAACAGGGTAGTTTCCTCATATTATTTCAAAAGTCTTGCTCCACCCTCCTGCATATGTGCCCAAATTAACTAGAGCACAAGCAACGCATCACCTTTACCCCAAATTTGACACAATAAAAGAGCCCACCCAACAACTTCAGGTCCTTCCACTCTTGATAATCTGCCGCTGAGAGTCCATCTAACATCCAAAATGCCTGTCAACCTCACTGGGACGTGGGATATGGTCAGCAATGTCAACTTTGAGGGCTACATGCTTGCACTTGGTAAGTTTCACTTTGTTGATTAAGAAGTCTTGAACTTGCATGTTTTTTTCTTAACTTAGATAAAATGGAGTGAAGGACATTTATGTAGGAGTTGCCTACACTTTTTTATCTGTGGCCTGAAGAGTGTTTCTCCCCCACCATGATGGATGTGGTAGCAGATTAAGGTTAAAATTCTACTTAAAGTATTTTCACTATATTGAAAATGTCCCTTATCCCTCTGATTTTGACACGCAGGCGTTGATTTTGCAACACGCAAGATTGCTTCTGTGTTGAAGCCTCAGAAAGTGATTAAGCAAGACGGAGACTGCTTCTCAATTCAGACACTCAGCACTTTCAAAAACTACGAGTGTTCATTCAAGACTGGAGAAGAGTTTGAGGAGGTGACAAAAGGAATGGACAATCGTATATGCCAGGTAAAAAATAAATCCCAAACTCTAGTATGAGGTGTAATGTATTCAATGGTATGATCAGTGCTGCACAGTATGATGAAAATAATGTAAACTGTATTTGTTTAAGCATTGTTTTAAAATATGTAATTTTGTCATGTTCTGTTTCATCGTGTTATTCTAACAGTCTGTGGTCAGCTGGAAAAATGACAAGCTGGTGTGTGTTCAAAAAGGAGAGAAGAAGAACCGGGGCTGGAGTCACTGGCTCGAGGGAGATGAGCTTCATCTGGTATGACTGAACTCTTTTTCTGGTGTTCCTGTTATTTAGTGATGGTCTGTACACGTGCGACTGTAACGATACGAAAGAAAATGCAGCTCCCTCTGAAAGTTGATGCTATTCGCTGAACAATTTCTATTCTCTTTTTGTGAATTGTGGATCAACATTAATGGGTTTTCTTTTTCCAGGAGCTCACTTGCGGCGATCAAGTCTGCAAGCAAATTTATAAAAGGACTCGGTGATTAAACTCTCAAACATACACTGCTTGTGATTTGTTTTATTAACCAACATCTCAACACAACATAGACTGCATTTGTATTAAATGTACAAAAATTCACAATACACCTTCCACAATCTTAAGGCATTTTATACTACAGCTTTCTTAGAAATTTAAGCCTACATTTATGGATATTTATCGATTATGAAATGCTGGTAAATAAACTTTTTGCGCAGGCAGATTAATTTCATGTTGCCGTACTAACAACGGCGCACTTTCTCACTTTCTAGAGTATGCTCATAACAGATATTGAGATTTAATTTCTCTGCTTTAACTTTTTAAAAAAGCATATCAGATGGACATTGATGGTCAAATCCCCCTAGATGGCTACGAAAGGAGGTCACAAATGAGGGACGTGCTAAACTTTAGAACACAAGAGCCGCCAGTAAAAATGCGATAAACAGAAGTCTGGAATGGATGTTTGATAGTGACAAAGTATAATTTTTTTTGAGACATCTTTATGCAATTGTGCCCTTCAGCACTCCGTGTCCCAG
>VUQJ01036596.1:0-19467 GCA_015108635.1 Andinoacara biseriatus
CTATCACCTGAAAAAAAAAAAAAAAAAAACTGATTGAGAAATATTTCCCTGACTGCATCTATGCAATAACCAACGTCACACTGTGACACACATCTGATGTTCCGCTGATTAAAATGTTTGGATTTTTCCCACCTCCCTGTTTCTCCAAGTGCTCGATGAGCTGACAGGGAGAGAGAAAGTGAAAGATTTTTATCACCGAGTTGTTTCGCAAGCCCTGCATATCTTAAAGCTTACGGGGCACTTCAACGAGTCGGGACGAGCCCTGCAGACTTTTGATGACATCAATATGAGTAAAACATGTCATTACTTTGACAGCGAAGCAAGTCGACACGTGCTCCAGGTAGCATATTAAATACTCCTGAAACTTTGGGATTTACTTCCACTTTCCCTCGACGTGCACATGAGTAGCCCACAGGGGTTCCCAAGTTTCTGGTAGAATCTTCAGCCTACTTCCAATCCGCATCCAGTCGTCATGTTGGATACGTTTGCCCCGCAGAGCGCCGGTGTGCCCATCTCCAGCGCAGACCTCCAGCTCAAACTGGCAGGAAACAAGAGCGGCCTGGCCGCAGCCGGAATGGGGATGGAGAACGGCGCTGGGAAGAAACTCATGGAGATAACTGGACCGGCTTTATCCAAAAGGAAACTTCTGGTCGGCTTAGACCTGCTCTGCCTCTTTCTTGGTAAGCATCTAAATATCAAATTTCTGTTTAGCGTAACTGCATTACTTTTAATGGATCTGGATTACAAGCAACGCCCTGTACAAAGTCATGCATTCAGCGACATGAGAGTGATATTAATACTACGACACTGAAGTGTGAGTTATAAATGAGCTTACACAGCCCCGTGTTCATTCATTGTTCATTCATTGGAATTCAGTACAGTGGTTCTTATAGTTTTCCCCCACATTACAACTACACAGGTGCAGGTGTGTATTTGTACAGACTGCACTATCTGAATGGGTCTGTTAAATCTGTTAATAATTGATTATTCTGTTCTCTGGATAAATCTTTGTGGATTTTTTTTTTCATAATTTTCTTGATTTTTCCCCCACATTATTCAAGAAGTGTCGGGAATATTAAAAAATAGTCAAAGTTTATTTTTTCAAGCCCTGTATATTCTCAAACAATTTCTAATTATTTAATAATTTGTTTACCACAAACAAAGTCCTCTATGTGCTTGTTATTCATTTTTTATTAAACAAAGTTAAGGTCACCCGAGTTCAGTGCTGTTCCACTTTGTTTTCATCCTTTTTTATTCAGTCAAGAAAACAGTCAGTGGTTGCCTATAAACATAATGATTGAGCTTAGAGTCTTCAGAAACAAGCAGCAAATCAACACCAGGCTTTAAATTAAAAAAAAAAAAAAAGTGAAAAGAAGGAAACAAGAATAAAGAGAACAAGAAAGAAAGTTTTCACCCCTTCCGTCTACATGTAACCCTTCCTTTCCCGCCCATGCACGCTCTGGAGTTCTTTATGCCAGCTGGTTTGTGCATTGCCCAGGGAATTGTGCAGTTTCCATGACAACATCCAGTTCTCAGGGTAGAGTCATGCCAGGGGGAATTCAATAAATAAATGTACGATCCATGACTATCGCATGCATGTGCATACATGCCCACAATTCTACTTGTTGACCTTACGTCCAATGCTGAGGGGTGGTGGGGGCTGGGGAGTTATATAATGTTGGCTAACTGGAAAAAGCTGGACAGAGAAGTAGCCTGTATTAACAACAGATTGGATCCGTGCAGAAGGGTGGGGGCCCTGCAAGAAGTCTCTGTTTCTCTCTTTCTTTGTCCGTTTTGATGTCTGTTCCCCACCCTTCTCTTTTCTGTGTGCGCGCAGGCACGCAAGCCAGAGACAGCGAAGGAGAGAGAGTAGGACATCCAGAGACAAACAGAGACAGTGTGAGGCTGGTTCTGGCTCGGGTCTACTGCCGCTTTTACTCTTTGTTCTGCTGGGAAGAGCTCAACTAGAGTCGCAAACAGCCTCCCCTTTCTCTCCTCATCAACAGAAATGCATACACTTAGACACACACACACACACACACACACACACATGCGCAGTTCAAACTGGGTCTTTTATTGAGCGCTGCCTTGCTGCACTCTTCTACTCTCGGTGGATTCAGCCTTTATTCAGTAAAGAAATTGGAGCTTTCTGCTGTTCTCTGAATTTCTTTGCTTCCAGTGGAGAAGTGTGACAACCCCCAGATTCCTAACAGCTCCTGTGCTTATTTTCCTGTAAAAGTATCACTTTCTTGGCCTTTTTTTTTCCTTACCCCAAATCCCTATTCATCGTCCTTATATCTTTAGCTTTAAATTTATGTTCTGGTAATATTACTTTCATCTATAATCAAATGTGTCTCTTGGATAACACGAGATGACACCTCAAGGGTAATAAAAGTGTGTGCACAAGCACTGAGTGTTGAATAAGAATACTTTGGGGTATCAATTTAAATGTGCCAAATATGGAAAGCTGGATTTAATTAAAGTCAATTTAAACTTTTTCTTTGTTATATAAACACAAGCTACAGCCAGCCGGTCTGTGAGCTTGCACTGTGGAGAGACTGTAGTTTGAGCTACATGCTAAAATTGTATCACTAGTAGCATAAATGATTTAACCAAATTTAAGACAGCAAACGAACCAAAAGTTTTCCATAACTTTTATTTTAAAAACACGATTATAAACCATATTGTGATGCTTGAATTACTCCCATGTATCACCTCCAAAGAATAATCTCATCTTCATTTTTAGTCTAATTCTATTCATGGCCGTCTTCTTTTTCCCTTACAGTTTCCATTCCTTTCTTTGCATGTGAGCTGAAGGCTCTGAGTCCTTACAGAAGAGGTTTTATTTGTGGGGACCCCAGCATCACTTATCCTTATCTGCAGAGAGAAGCCATATCAGATGAATTACTCATCACAGGTGGCATCATCACTGGCCTCACAGTGAGTACTCATCACATCTTCTTCATACCTGCTGTATCAGTCAGCCCATTCTCATTCATTGCATAATATGTAATTTTGTGATTCCGCTTCTAGATCGCCCTTGGGGAGTGTTACCGGGTGCGTTTCCACAGCGTCAGCTCTAAGGCCTTTGTCAAGAACCTATACGTGTCCTGTCTGTACAAGGAGCTGGGCTGCTTCCTGTTTGGCTGCTTTGTTGGCCAATCATTGACCAACATGGCCAAGCTCAGTGTGGGACGACTAAGGCCACACTTCCTGTCAGTGTGTGGCATTTCCTACGCATCACTCAACTGCACACCTGGAACCTACATTGAAACAGTGACTTGTCATCAGCCTGACCACCACTTAGAGGAGGAAGCCAGGTATGTGTGCATTTATGAATTTGTGCTTGTAATGTGGTATTGTAATTTGCTATTATATATATATATAATATTATATATATAATACTTATCCATTTTTTCAGGAAGTCCTTTTTCTCTGGCCATGCTTCTTTTACGATGTACACAATGCTCTATTTAGCAGTGAGTATCCCTATTTATTGGTCTCTTTCCACACATTTCCTCTTCCTCTCTCCCTCTCTCTCTCTCTCTCTCTCTCTCTCTCTCTCTCACACACACACACACACACACACACACACACACACACACACACTGGCAAAGAAAATTGACTGCCTCTCCAATTTCCAATTACCATCACTCTGTAAAATGCATAGAGAGAAGATGAATGAAACAGAGACTCATCCCCAGTCCAGTTAGCATCAAAAAGCGAGAGAATAAGAGATGAGGGACTGAAGGGAGATATGGCACAAACAGAGACTGCTTTGTTCTGCTTTGGGAGGAGTGTGACCTCGCCTCACTGCACTGCTCTATTGTGCTAGAGTGTGCGCGTGTGTACATGTGTTTGTGTGTGTAAGCTCCTGCATTTCTATGTGCATATGAAAGCCTATGGTTGTACATGCAAGTTCTCAGTTATATGAACGTGTGCACTCATTTTTATTCAGACTTAAATGCTGCATCAACAGAAATGTTTTTACAACTAAAAAGCTCAGCATAAAGAAAATATAACATGATTGTTTCTTAATTTTTCTATAGTGCCTTACTATATTTTCTATACTATGCAAAGACAGCATATGTAATTGTCAGTCTTTGGCAGGAAGCTCTGGACTGGGTTTAGATAACGTCTGCATCAACAATATGCAGTTTTCAGCTTAGAGCAGCACTTTAGATGAGGGTTCACCTGCTTCATATCAGTGAAACAGATGCACAGGAACCACTTTCACTGCTGTTGCTGCTATTATATAACTAAAAAACTGAAACTAATCACTATTTTATTTACGCCATCCTTCACAGTACTGTGCTTTCACTGACTGGAGGGTGATTTTGACAGCCATTATTTCAGGAGCAAACATCTGGATTTTAGCTGCCCAACTTTGTTCTCTCACAATATCAGTAACATCACTTCAAGAGGGAAAATCGTGATTTATAATTTAAAGAATTTCTGTTAAACTTATCAGCTCACTGCCTAATGCAAAAGTGGAACTGAGGACAGAGTTGTGCAAATTCAGTCTTTTCTTTCTCCTGACTTTGCCTTTCTCTCAGACTTTTTATGGAACCTTTTTTTTTGGAGGGGGGGGTATGGTTTTATAATTGAATTTGATTCTCATGCAGTTTTGTGAGTAAATGAACTCTAGGGTTGTGTTTTATGATTTGAGTGCTGCATTGGATGTGACAGACCTGTGACAGTAGATCAGTTGTCAGAATAATTTTTGCTGCTTGTGGATCCTTAGAAGAAGAGTTAACCATTAATTTGCCATTAAACAACAGCACGATTGCTTGTTTCCTGCTGTATCATCTTGGAAGATGCACCAGTGCACTGGTGAGAAAGAGGAGCGATACAGATGGGTGAAAAATTCAAGTTAAAATGGACATAAAGTTCTTTAAGACAGTAATCTCAGCTATGTTCCCAAGCAGGGGTGCAAGTACCACAGGTGGTGCTTCTACAGCATCTCAGGGCTCAACTAAATGAAAAAAACTTAAATTACTATTCAATTAAAGAACTGCACCCATACAGATTTGAACAGAAAACTTTAACGTTGTCAGAAAATAAGACTAAGCTGTAGAAAAAAAAAATGAATATATAAATGATTAAACTTGGTGATTAACACAGAAACAAATAATTACTCAGCTTAAACTATAGCTAACATTTAAATTGTTAGTCAACAATATAAACAAAAATGCTGGTAAAATATTATAGATAAACTGATGAAACTGGTCACTAAGAGTCATGAAATGAATGCATACAGTAGCTGTTAAATGAGGTCATAGGCACTGAGTACTCTCAAAGATGCCCCGGATAGTATTACCTCTGCTTTTGTTATGGTCATTGTTTTTAATTTACAATATCTAAGAATTTGCAGTATCATGATTAAATATGATCAATAAAACCTCTCCCAAATACAAACTGTAACTGATCTCAGAAACCAATTATCCAGTCATCATCCAGCCATTACCTTCTGGTGGAAGCTGTAAATGCCTGAACCATCAAAACAAAGCTCTGCAAAAAAAAAAAAAAAAAATCCCCACTGTAATCCAAAGCCAAACCTTATCCCTGATTACCTCTTCACTTGCACACTTCTTGTAATCGTAATGCATTGCCTATTGCAGTAAATATTGTATTTGTTTCTGTCGTGTAGTTTTACCTGCAGGCACGGCTGCTATGGCGCGGGGCTCGGCTGCTGAGACCCATGCTGCAGTTTTTCTTGGTTATGTTGGCAGTCTACACAGGTCTGACCCGTATCTCGGACTATAGGCACCACCCATCTGATGTACTAACAGGCTACATACAGGGAGCTCTCACTGCCTACTGGGTGGTCAGTATGCCTTGCCTGCTTGTCTTTGTGCATCAGTGCGTGTCCACATGTCAAAGTCTGCTTAATCCTCAAGGTGGGCATGTGTTTATGTTTCTTCCAGGCCTTCCACATTTCATCTATGTTTAAAAGCTCCGGTTCTGATCTCTCGCCGACTGAGACCCCTGACAGCCCCCTGTCACCCCACCATACTGACTGCTAAACATCACTCCCACTCACCACTGCACGTGGCTACATCCACCTGCTGCCAGAAGATTGGTTTGGACAGACAAGAGATGTGAAGAATGCAAGACCATTTCCTGTGAAATCAAACTACATACCTCAGTATTTTGACAGAGTGGGAGGAGAAGAGGAAAGCAGACTTTATGAAATACTGTCAGTGAGAAAATACTGCATGAACTAAGAGACAGGAATAGTGAAGGGGCCTAAAACTATGCAAGGCCCTCAGTTTTTGTCATGTTTAAAGTAAGCAGTCAACATTTTGTCCTTGAAACTGATCTTAGCGCCACATGTAACTCTTACCTGTGAGATGAGACTGAAAACAAGACTGAACGCACAGACACCACTATCACTCCACAGATCACCTGTAAATATAAGATTTTTTTTGTTTACAATTCAAACTATACTGCAAAAGCACTTTTTGATTTCCATGGTAGTGTTATTAATTAGCACTCTGCAATGACTTGGTATGTAGGATGTAATTTTTTTTTTTTTATACAACTGTTGATTATATTGTGTAGCTTTTTTTTTTGGACAACTCACTGAATGTATGTGAAGGAAAGCACAAATAACAAGACAGCAACTCAACTGTAATGTTTTGTACCACGAGATTTCATAGGATGCATCCGTTCGTGTGTTACATACAGGTAAGTAAGAGCATCACTACAACCTGTTGGAAAAGTATGAATGCCACTATTTCACAGACTTTTATAAAGTTATGTATGCTTGTAGATCACTTACCAGCCTATGAGCACACAGATCATTAAAAATAAAAGTGATTTTTTTTTCATTATTATATGTATTTGTTTTGGCCACTTGGGGGCACTGCTACAAAAGAGCGTGTCATTAATTTGGACTAAAGCGTTTCTGTCCACCAGAGAATTGTAAGGCCAATATTCTTTCTCTTTTAGCTTTGGTTTGGTCTCCCCAGACTCCACGGGGAAGATCCAAATTTTTCAGCAAGTCACTAACTTTGTCTTCCTGCTGTTTGGTGCTGGGCAAGTGGCACAGGGTGGATTTATCAAAGCTTGCCTAAAACAGCAACCTGCTGAGACTTTGAAAAAAAAAATAAAATAAAAATAACCAGAGCCTGAATCAAAACAGTGGAGTTATGAGCTGTTAAAACCAAAGCAATGAGCCGAAGATGTTCAGTTAGCATAGAACAAATGAACTAGAAAGCAGGTGATAATTCTCTGTTGTTTTGTCACAACAAACAAACACCTTACATTAAAGTTTCTGTCATCTGACCTGTTTGAGGCAAAAATATTGATTGGTTCAGCTTTAAGAAGATGGCTCAAGAAGGCAAACAGCATCCGTCACATTTATTATGTGGGCTGCTTTTTGTCAATATATGTTTTGTGATGAACCAAAGTAGAATCCATACGGCTGCAGTTCATTTAGCATTGAATTAAATGTATCACACTTTTCCCCTTGTACTTGTTATGTTTGGGAACATCTAAAACCAGATTTATGGAAAAGTAGATGAATGTTATCAGACTTTCTTCAGTATAAATCAGGGCTATTACTAATGCATAGATCTGTCCGATCTCTTCATCTTGCTTGGTTGAGTTTAAGCTCATCATCATTACTCTCTATTTTGGGGAAGTTTCTCTATCAATTTGAATATGATGTTTGTGTGTAATAGCTTGAGTGAGTGTAAGATCAGTATGTTAAAGGTACAATATTTCTCCTGGAAATGGCAGCACAAAATAGCATATTCAACTAAAACACTGACCAAATGGAGCAAAACCTGCAAGTTCGTTCAGGCTTAGACTTAGACCTTAGACTACATTGCCTTATACATACCAACATGCCTCGCTCTCCTTACTTCATATAACAAGCACACACTCCCAACTTGTTGGTCTATTAAAGCTGCAAAATTTTTCATCTCTCCCTCTGATATGTCAATGCGGCAGCTGCACTGAATTGCTTCCTGCTGTGTCAACCTCTCCACTACCTCAGCATTCACCTGTAGGATCCGGGGGGGGGTGTTTACTCATCATTCCCCAATTTCCGTGTGTCCCATATCTGCTGAGAAGGATGAGCTCAGAGCCTAGACACCAAACTTTAACAATGCTGCTGTAATAAGTCAGATTGAACTGTATTTTTTAATCATTCTGGCTGCTGTATTAACTGGTTTCAACTCATCTATATCTCTACCACATTTTCTTCTGGAAGTAGACATATTTACATTTAGACATACACAAACAAACACAAACGGGAACAATTTTTTCACGTTTACTTGAACTTCAATAGCAATACAAGACAATCAGAACACTTGAGGCGATATGTACAAGGATCTCAGGGGGGTTGCAGAAAAGTTCTGAGGTTTTACATGATCTCTGGCTCTGCAGTCAAAAGTTACATCACCAACAGTCAGTGGCAGGTCGGGGAGCAGAGGTTTTGGTCTTGATGTGAAATAGGATTGGTCAAGAGTTCAAAATCAGTAGGAGGGGATGTGTTTAAGAGGCCGTCCAGTTGGTATAGATAAAATGCTTCACTGTGATACATTAATTATACAAGAATGATGTATTTACACACTCTCTCTCTCGCTCTGACACACACACATAAACACTCCCTTACTCACATCCATGCTCATCGAGCTACGCGCACACTCATCCCATCACGCACACGTCAGCACTTCCTCCTACAGTATGTAGCCTTGTAAAGCCACTATAAAGTCATGCACATGTTCTTTGAAAGGATTTTTTTGGCAACACACAAGTGCTTCTTTGACACACTGCTTGCTTGCTACAGGGAGGGGCAACACCCAGCCGATGAAGCAATAGAAACTTAGACGATAGGCCAATAAGGATAAGCACCGATGAGATGGGAAGACACAGCAGGTTTTTGGGAAATAGAGGAAAGAGAGAGGAATAGGAGGAAGAGTTATCAATGGATCACAGTCATACAAAAGTAACAAAACATGGAAAAGGGGGGAAATCTCGTGGTGATCAGGAGATAGAAGCAGGGAGGAGCCAAAACTTTCATAGTCATCACTGTTAATCATCCATCATCATTAACCTTTTTAATAACATAATCATAATAGTTTCCATCAGTTTGATCATCATTATGTGTTGTTATTATCACCATCTTCCTCCTCCTCCCTGGTTTCTATACCCCAATCACCACCGCCCTAGTCACAGGCTCGTCACCCGCTGCATCTGTCCATCATCTCCTTCAGAGGAGGGCTCTGGTGTGTACCCTGCCTCTCCATTGGATGCCATTGGCGGTGGCTGGTAGAAGGTCTGCAGGTGATTAGGTCGAGGTCCCAGCGGTGGTCGCCCGAGGCTGTACGGCAGCTCCAGAGCAGGCCGCTGAGGCTGACCTGTGGGGCTGACTTCTTCTGGACCTTCAGGGCTGCTGTCCGGGTACGAGAGGGTTGGGGGAGAGGTGCGGGTGTAGAAGCGAGGAGGGGAGCTGCTCCGGCTGTACACCTGTGGTGAATGGCGGGAGTAGAGGTTGCTGGGAGGTGAGTTACTTTCTCGTGGAGCGAATATATTAGTCGGCGGAGAGCTTCGAGGGAAGATGCTAAGCGGTGGTGAGCGGCGGTCTCCAGGGTAGAGAGGAGAAGGGTTTGAATCTTGGGCGTAGATAGGTGAAGAATCAGCGTCAAGGTCAAGGTCAGGGGTCAAAGGCAGAGAGAAGCTGTCAGAATCTTCTCGCTCACCATACCGAAGAGACCCTCTGTCTTTCCCTCTTTTCCTCCCATCTGGACCTCCATCTTTGTTTTCAAACAGGAAGGATTCCTCCCTGTCTATATCCATCCCTCCTCTCCACACATCAAGTGCTCTATCCTTCTGTTTCTCATTTTCTCTTTCAATCCCTGCTCTCCAACCATCTCTGTCCTTTAAAAATAGGGATTCATCTTTCTCTCTCTCTAGCCCACCTCTCCATCCATCCATCCCAAAATCTTTCTTTTGAGTTATAAAAGTCTCTTCCTGCTCTGTCTCTGCTCCTCGCCACGCCTCCATCCTTCCATCTCTCTTCTCGAGCATATGAGATTCCTCCCTCCCTCTGTCGATACCACCTCGCCATTCGTCCATCTCACCATCTCTCTTCTGAGAGGTAAAAGATTCATCCCTACCCCTCTCACTTCCACTCCTCCATTCATCCATCATTCCATCTCTTTTCAATAGAAATGTCTCATCCTTCTCTCTGTCCTGGCCACCTCTCCACGTTTCTATGCCGCCCTCCCTCTGTTTCATCAGCAGTGGCTCCTCCAGAGCTTTGTACAGGGGCTCTGACTCCTGTGGGGGAGGTGGAGGAGGAGGTGGGAGGGGCCTGTCCCGATAACGATCCCGGTCTCTCTCTCTGTCCGTCCCTACACTCGACTCTGTTGTGCTGCGGTGGCGGGACAGAGTACCAGGTGTGCGGCTGAGAGTGGAGTAAGGCCGAGCTTGAACGTCAGGAGGACGTGCTTGCTGTCGTTCCTGAAGCCCGCGGCGACCCAGAGTACCTTGTAGCTGCGATCGATCCCCATCTTTAAGCAGTTCACGGGACTCGGAGTCACCAGAAATGCGTGCGTGGGACCAGCCATCTTGTAAGCGCGGCGTTGTGGTATGATCTTGTCCACGTGTTGTCTCAGTGTCTTGTGTGAGGTGCCTTGTTTGTGACCAGCCCTCTTGTGCGTTGTGGCGTGTGTTTGGCTGCATGGAGGCAACCCAGCCCTCTTGTGGTGGCTGTGCATGTCGAGTTAAAGTGGCAGTGTGAGTGAGAGGCGGCCTGTCATGGTGGTGTGGCCTCGCCAAGCTGCCGTAGCGCTCGGGAGGAACAGGCATAGGAACCGAAGGCCTCAGGTTGCTCTGCACCAGCTCTGAAATGATCATCTTCTCTAATGCTGCTGCGTCAGACAGATTACGGCGCATCCCAGAACCACTGCTCAGATCTGCTGCCCCATGCGGAGTCAGGAGCGCTGGGGAGATGTCATCCACTACTATGCCAACTCCTCCCTCCCTCAGAAGGTCAGTGCTGCCCACCACTCCAGCTCGGGACCCAGGAGTCGTCCCTAGACCATGCAGGGTGAAGGTGTTGGGCGTGTAGCCTCCATTGAGACACACACTGTCCAACCCACAAGACTCCTGGCTTTGTGAAACACCACCCTCTGTTATGGGAAAAAGGAAGATACAAATTACAAAAAGACATGGAACACATAAAGACTTTAGCATTAGATATACATGAATGACCAAATGAATGAATGAGCAGAGTTTGGTGTCCCTGCTGAGGGTGTTTTGGATATTAATTTTTTTGAATGAAATGTTTGGTTATGTAGCCACATGGAGAAATGTGCATTATGCCTTTATGGTTTGTGCATAGTGACTGTGTGCAAATATTGCACAGATAGTCTATGAACTGAATAGAACAGTGCACAAGGGAGTGGCGCTCAATGATTCAAGTGAGCACAAGAGGGAAGAGCTCATACTCTGCTTGTTTCTGAAGGTTCCTACTGGTCCATGTTAAGACAGAAAGACAGAGAGGGAAAGTACCAAAAAAGAAACAATTATTTCAAGTAGAATAACTGAAAGCACAATAAAACAAATAAACAAACAATTCCAAACATTCATACTGCACTAAAACAGACAGACGATTGAATGCTGTACTGTGCAAAAGTTTAGGCTATTAAAAGCTTAAAAGCAAAACGGGCCCGAATATTTTGTTGCTTTATAGATGGCTGATGTATAGAACAGTGGTTTAACAGCGACTCGGCATAGCCTAGACTTTTGCAGGGTTTTGTGCATATACATAAATAAAAAAAATGTTAAAAATAAGAAGAAGAAGGAAAAAAAGAATAGTTAAAGAAACGGGGATTACAGAAAACTCTATTAGGATGTACCTGTAGAGGTGAAGGGTTGATTGTATCCCTGGGCCAGCACTGTGTCATATGGAGAGGCTCCAGCATGAGTCTGCAGCACTTGGTTAGTAAGAAAATGGTTCCCCAAAGCAGCTAATGATAAAGAGGGAGAAAATAAATACCACATTCTTTGTTTGCAAAGGCAGCATATCTGAGCTACAAACCAACAACAGACTTTACCTCGGTTAAGAGTAGGAGTATTATTAACATCTGCTGCAATGAAAGATGACTCCGTCTGCCTGCGAACAGTGTCATTCCACATCCTTCTGATACGACTCTGGAACAGACGTATTACAGAAATTCAAGACTGACTCAGACACAAAGAAGGAGACAAAGCCACAGAAAAGGCACAGTGTACTGTACCATACCTGTCTGTTAGCGGTGGCTCTGCGACTCTGGCTGCTGGTGTAGCGGCTGTTGGATCTTAGGGCAGCACCTTTAACTGAGTCTGGAGAGCTGGATGAGGACGTTGCGCAGCACTGCGAGAGACGCAGGCAACGGCCATAATCCTTCTGACCCTACAATCAATATTTAGTCATATAAACGACGGGTTTCTTTAAATATGATGATGTTCCTGACAGACATCTGCAATTACGTAATGATTCATGGCCGCTGACACTAACCTTCCTGGCAAGGGTGCAGTGCAGTATGGTTATGAGAAGAGCCTGGGCAGTGTTGAGGGAGGAGAAGAGGTAAGCCAGGAGGAGAGATGGAGCAGATAGGAACATGAGGCCCGAAGACCAAGTGACACTCTGTAGGAAAAGCAGCGTCAGGGAGCCAACTGCCCATGCCCTGCAGACACCAAATCAAGACAGATATTTTTTTCTGATAAGCAATCTTAAAAAAATCTCATCTACCTAGATTTCGGGTGTTTTAAATATGTTTTCAACATCCTCGTGTTTAAAATGAACAGAATTTAACAGCGCCTTTATTTCGCAAGACAGCTAAATTATTAGCAAAAAAGAAGGGCAAGGTGCATGTAACAGCACTGAGCTTTGCAAAGCCAAATCTACCTGACAGCCCCCAGCAGCAAAAGAAACTGTGAAAGAATGCAGAGACAGAAGTGGGCTGCACTACCTTGAACATGCTCGACATTACTCACATACACACTCGTTGACTTTTTCTTTTTTTTGTTGAATGAATGCTTCTCTTTCCTCTATTTGTCATTTTTACAGCAATGCTAAGGTCTGACCTTTGCTCACTCAAAAGGATGCAGAGTCTACATAGGTCGTGCTGCTATTCAAGACTGCTGCAGTGCATTTAATTCTGGTTTTTAAAAAGGCTAGAGCTGCTCGACTCGAAGCTATTTAAAATGCTGCTGAATCGTCTTTCAGTTTTCTTACTCGTGTTAAATATGAATATGAAATTAATAATATTAAATCCACCTGAAAGATGTCTACTAAAACAGAGTCGCAATTTATTTTTGTCTGTCCAGGCCCATTCTCTACTTATCAATTCATGTTTCACACAATGACACATAATCATCCACCACTGAACGGCGTGAGAGACTCTTACTAACCTCAGGTTGTCATGGCGACTGGAGTCTGGCTTCAAAGCAGCGGTGCTGTGCATCTTATGTAAGGTCATCACCAAAACAACGAGGTTTAACTGATGCCAAAAAGGAAGATCAAACGCAGTCAAATATATGCTCATTAAAAAATTATGGGACATGATGTTATGACACAGTTAAACAGGAAACAGTTGGCATATGAAACACAAGATAAAATCTCACTGTAATGATGACAGCCACAGGTCCAAGGAAGCTCCAGATGAAGTAATTGTCTGTGCGTAGCCAACACCTACAAATATATACAAATGATTACAACAAATTAAAGGAAATTAAGAAACTCCAGAAAATTTTAAAAAAGCTGACACAAAAATAGTGAAACTGTCCTCATCTAAGAATGCGGAATCAAACACACGCACACACACACACACACACACACACACTGACAGACGAGTCATCTTACGCAGTTTTCGAGCCGTAGCCTCTGAAGTCGATAGCTGCGGACACAGCTACCACTAGCCCAGGAACAGAGTATCCGCACAGGTAGAAATACTTTCTTCTGGAGTTCCGTCCCTCGAACACCTCCCGCTGCAGCAGGTACAGTTCCACCCCCTCCAGACACAACCAGCAAAACACAGAGAGCAAGGAAAAATGCAGCAGGCCCGCAGTGATGGAGCACAGAACCTGAAACACAAAAATCAGTAGCAAATTAAATAAACCTAAAAATGACCCTTAATTATTATGTCAATGTTTATAAAATCTTATTTCGATCAACACATGCTCCTTTAAAATGCTTTAATTTTCTACTCCAAAATCATCATTAAGATGAATAAAACACTAACAGCGTATTGAGTCTTGTTGGCACCAACAAGGAAGAGAACTTCAGTAATGACCAGGTTAGCCCACAGGTTGCAGTGAATGGTACTGTGGTCTGTGTGCCAGGGAGCCCCCTGGCAGCACAGTGTGGTAAGGCAGGTCGCCAAACACACTAATGCTACAGAGATGCCGACCCAGGAAACCACGTAGACCAGAAGCTCTTCTACACCAGCTCCAAACTGAGAAAGAAAAGCAGACATGAAAGGACGTGTAAGATATGAAGTCCATTTGTTTGTGAGCATGATACGTTCTGTAGATTATGCGCTACATAACATTTATTTAAAGGAATAAAATCAAACCCAACGTCTAATTTAACTTTATGGCAGGAAAAAAATATTCTGCTACATCACTCTCTCTCTCTCTCTCTCTCTTACACTCACATCGCACAATTATCACCCACTCTCCGCTTGATTTTTAAACATTTTAGAGAGAACAGCAGGGGTGAACTCCAACTGTGCAATCACAAATGGGCACGGTAGGGGGCCAGTCTGTCAGCTGGTCATCTTAAAACTATAGTGATAATACTATGTAAAATATGACTGTTTGCAGTTTTGTATCAATGCTGGCTAAATATTTGTCAAATTAAACATATTGAAAGTGCATTCTGTGACTGTAATAAAAAGGCTCATATGGTGCAAATGCACGATGGCAATATGGCAAACAGTAGCTACAACATGCCTTCCATGAACTAAATGCTTTGTGTTAGTGTGTGTTACTTACAGTAGGTTGCTGGTATGTCATGAGGATAGCATAACTGGACAGATGGTTGCAGGCGCAAGTTGTATGCGTGTTGTTTGTGTGTAACAGGCGGCAGCCTTGTGTAGACCACCTGCCATTCCCAGAAACCCCCGATGCATTCCAAAAAGAGCAATTGGGACCAAAGTGGTTCTCCAGCTGAGGAAACAAAGGCATCAATAAACAGTATGTTCTACACCACAATTATGCAGTGTTACAAATGTGCTCATTTTAATGTAACTTTTAAGCTGAACAGATTCAAAAGACCTGCAGGTGCCTAAGAGTGAAGATCACTGGCTCGGTGAGATACACTCTGCTGGATCCTCTGTGCACAGAGGCAGAGATGACATGAGAGTTTACCACCAAGCTCTTACGTCTGACTTCTGAGCCCTGGCCTAGCCCCAGTCCCAGCCGCAGGGTCGAGTTCTGGGTGGTCAGAAAGGAGCCCAAGTTCTTATAGAGGGAAAGGACTAGTTTCACCTGACCTGGAGAGAAAACCACAGAGAAGAGGAGGGAATAATGGATATGGAATAATATGTCTGAAATTTTATTATGTGTAGAAAAGCTAGCATTACTTCCACTAATAGCCAGTCTTAGCCATGATTAAATAACTATAATTTTCACAGATATTTGTTTGTACTAAATGTCTTTGTCACAACCACGTCAAAACAAAATTATTATCTCCTTCTGATGTGACTCTGTTATGCAAGTGCATCACCAAGTCCCCCATACAGAACATCAGCAGCACCGAGCATGTAAAGGAGCTGAATTGAGGGTGGGTTGCAAAGAGGCTTATAGGTTTACAGCAGCTATAGGCAGCTTAAAGATTCAGCAAACAGGTATCAGCTTAGCCATTAGCTCATTTGGATTGGCGCTGGGATCAGCTGAGTTGCCTGACTGCAGCAGAGCTTGACTTTGTGGCCTGCCTGAACTAACACTACTTAATTTTTGTTATGTGCCACATACCGTTGTTGCTGTACTGCTGCAGGGCCAGTGCTGATATCTGAAGGATGCTGTCGCTGTCGTAAGAGTGAGGGAACGTCAAGTCCTGTATGTCCGCCTCTGTATTTAACACGTACACCTCCAGATCTGTGCATTAACAGGTACAGAGGTACATACAAGTCTGGTTGAGCTGGTAGTTTGAGGAAAGTAGAAGAAGAAAAATGACTAAGAAAGAAATAGACCACATACCAACATTTGGTGCCCTGTCACTGAAACGTCCTTCATAAAGGTTATTAGCCAAGAGAAACGCTCCTTTCTCTACTGCATCTAATAGCAGTGATGCAGAGCGTGATTGGTCAGCATTGCTCATATCAGCCCAGGACACGAGAGCTTCAGGACCAAGCAAGTTGCCAACTGTCTGAACAACAGCCTGAAAAACAGAGCAGAAAATACAGTTTATCTATCTATCTATCTATCTATCTATCTATCTATCTATCTATCTATCTATCTATCTATCTATCTATCTATCTATCTATCTATCTATCTATCTATCTATCTATCTTTCTATCTATCTTACCTGAACATAAGCTTTGCATGTACGTTCTCTCTTCTGCAGCTAAAAAAAGGAGAAAAACATCTGTTAGACATGTATTAGAATCGTCATCGTTGACATTTCTGTTTTCATTTCCAGGAAAGGTCAAGCACACATCCACCCTGACAACAGCAACAATTTACCTTGTTGTAATTGCGTGCTGCTGACTCTTTATTGGCTGGTCTCAAGGCCTGGAGCTGAGAGTCCAGTATCTCGAGCAGCTGTTCAATTAGCTTGACGGACATGCTGACATCACCGGCATAGATCCGCCCCTGGGTCAGGTTGACCAACTCCCCGGCGATGTTGGCTGCATTCTCTCCACTCTTAATCTGGAGTGAGGCGGGGGTGTTTATAATGTCAAATATTTTGACATTTAAGAGAGAGCTGCTTGCTGACTAGCTTTAGGGCATTTGCACAGCATGCGTGTGCATTTGTGGTTGTGTTTGTGTGTGTGTGACTAACCTTCTGTGCAATTTGGCTGACCCAGGGAGAGGTGCAGTTGGAAAGGTCAGGCCCTCTGGAGTTCCATCCCACTGGAGATGACATGCATTGATAGGAGGCTATACCTGCAGAGACAGAAAAGGTGACACAGAAAGTCAGAAAGAGAAAAGACAGCTGATATTTTATAACACTAGACATTAGAATATACAATATATAATACAGATGTAGCCTGTGTGTCAGAAGTGAAGCCAGTGGGAAGTCCCATTCTTTTGTGTACCGACAGTAGGGAGCCTTTGGTTGAGTCTCCAGATGAGAAAGTGATAATACTTCTCACTTGATTTTCATCTCAGAAAACACTGACAAGCTTATGGTTTCAATTGCTAATTTCAAACCTTATTTTAGACAACACTGTGTTAATTTTAGAAACTATAGTCCAATTTAGAGTAAAATATTTGTCACGGGTACGCCTTAACTGTGCTCCTGCAATAGGAGTTTTTTCCTGCCTGCAAGTAAGTGCAGTTGGTCCGCATAGCGTTAAGGCAATAATTCAGCAAACATGCCTATGCGGACCCACAGTGTGTAGCTGTGGGTGTAGGGCAAGCCACACCTATTCCATGCAGGCCCCCAGTGGGTGTGCTCACACAGGGTCCACAGCAGTTTTGCCCTTTGGGGCCCCTACATGGGTTTTCTATGAGCAAGCGCACAGTGAACCTGTCCACAGAAAACCCATGTGTGGCCCCTTTCCCTTTTCTGGGACCCCATGAGGGTTTGTTCTGGGCAACCCATAGTGGGCACAGAAACCCCCACTGAACCCCCCACTTAGGGCTGGTGTGGGAAAGGTTTGGGTTTACCTTGCCCGCACAACCCCACAATTCACCCACACCTACCCACTGTGAGCCTGGATATTATTTACAGTATAATAAGGAAACACCATTCAGGCAAATGTGATTTTTTTGGAGAAGATGAAACCATAGAAATATAAGGCTGAAAGAGACTGATTTGAAAATCAAAGTTTAAAAGGATAAAGTGCAAAAGAACTCAAGAAGTGAAAAGGCCAGGCCGTATTCCATTTTCTAAGACAGACCAACTTGTTTGATGGACCTCTTAGTGTGGGAAATGCTGCAGGCCTACAGTGGGCCCCACTATGGGCCCCTCTCTGCTTACAGTGGGCAGCCCACATTCAACCCACTGTATGGGCTGCCCCACAGTGGCCCCATAAAAGCAAC
Source organism: Andinoacara biseriatus (assembly GCA_015108635.1). NCBI lineage: Eukaryota > Metazoa > Chordata > Actinopteri > Cichliformes > Cichlidae > Andinoacara > Andinoacara biseriatus. Next base: position 18,214 of record VUQJ01036596.1, read on the forward strand.
AAGGGCACATGATTACTGGGAAGCCTAATCATTTTCTGGTTAATTTTAAACCTTTGACAAACAAAACTATAATTCATGCATGTGTAAATTATGTTTTAAAAGAACTAGTTAAAAATATTTTATCACAGCTTTGGTGATTTTTCTTTGGGGTAAGTCCAAAAATCTCTTTAAATTGTGTCAGAGCTTTTTATATGTTGGAAAATCCCTGGATTTAAGCATGTAGTGTCCTACGTTTCTCAGTAAGATTCAGCCCATAGTCCATTTTATAGATACCCAGATAGGAACATCCAAAAATGCCAAACTCGAATCTTCAAAAGAAGACTTAGTAAACCAGTGATTGACATCAAAATGGCCACAATGGCTCACACATAATCTTTAAACAAAACAAGGGGGTCCGCACACCGAAGAGCCCTTGTGTTTGTTTTCTGTACCCTTCACTTTTCTCCATAAACTTTTACATGCAGAGAATTCTAACTGTATGCTTCATTTGGTAAAAAAATATTTTATAAACGTATGTTTAAGATTTTAGGAAATCCTTTTTTTTTTGTTACCCCCAATGCATTTAGTTTCTTTGATTCGCCTTTGCCAATTTGTCACTAACTTTGTCTGTGCTTTTGGTTCAGGACAGGCAGTGCACAATAGGGTTCATTTTTGCTGAAAACAGCTGCTGCTGGAAATGAGGCCATTGAGAATGAACCCCGCAGTTAATAACATAAAAACAGAACTGCTGTATGAGCTAAAAGAACCTATAAAGGTCTGTACAGCAGCAGCAGTCAGCTGATTATTCAGTATGAATTGTGACGCTTTAACCGATCTGCTTAATAGTTGCACACATTTTGTTTACAAGACATTTAAAGAAAATCAGGACTAGACACTCGTTCTGCAAATTAGGTTTAAGTATGAAACAACAGTCACACCTGTTTCCAGTTATAACCATGGTCTAAGATCATCACTGCTGTGTCAAACCCATGTCCAACCCATTCAACATGATTAGGAAGAGGCAAAATGCACACCAGGTATCTCTACATAATCTCCATAACAGCTCCTCCTCAGAGGGAGGCAGAGATGAGGAAGACAGCTGCACAGCGAGAGGAAGATTTGCTGAAGCCAGCTTCTCTACACACTGTAACCTCTCAGCCTCATCTGAGGCAAGTTCAAAGGGAGGACATCCGACTACATTTCAAAGGGAAACAGGATACTCACATACACACAAATGCGCACATGTGCAAATATCACACACACATGAAACAAACA
>VUQJ01036611.1:4307-17518 GCA_015108635.1 Andinoacara biseriatus
AGCTTCATCCTGCTGAAATATGACGGTCTTCCCTGATGAAGTCGTCTCTGGATGGGAGCGCATGCTGCTCTGAAACCTGGATCTACCTTTCAGCAGTGATGGAGCATTTCCAGATCTGCCAGCTGCCAGTTCCACTTTACCTCCGTCCATTTTAAATGAGCTTTGACTTCTTCTTTGCACGATGGAGCTTTAACCTGCATCTGTGGATGGATCTGTGGCACGGTGTCTTCTATTTACCGGAAGTAAGCACAAGACACCGAGTTTACTTCCAGGACAGATTCAGGCCTGTTTTTACTGCGGCGCTGCCTGAAGATCACCGGTTTCCAGCCTCGTCCCTGCGCACAGAGATTTCTTCAGAATCTGCAGATGATGAGATATTCACAGTCTAACTTCAGCAACATTATTCTGAATCTGTTCCACAATTTGCAGATTTTTTGCACATCGGTGAACCTCCACTCATCTCTACTTCTGAGAAACTCTGCCTCACTAAGATACTCTTTTTATACCCAATCATGTTACTGACCTGCTGCCAAACAACCTGATCAGTTAAAAAATGTCCCTCCAGCTGTTTCTTTTTAGTGCGACTGACTCTTCCAGCCTTTTGTTGCCCGATTCCAACTTTTTTAAGGTGTGCTGCTGCCAAATTCAAAATGAGCTTGTATTATTCATGAAATGGAAAACATGTCTCAGTTAAAACCTTTTGATATGTTTGCTATGATTTGTTGTGAGTAAAATATGGAATTATGAGATTTGAAAATCATTCCGTTCTGTGGTTGAGCTCGGTGTCTCCTCAACACTGTGACAGGTAAAACACTGGATCTGTGCAGGGTGAGGTTTGTTGTGAGTTTCTCCATCACCTCCTGGTCGGGTTGTTTGGCCTCTCGTGTCTTTGGCGGTCCTGGCTCCGTTTGTGGACCAACAGGAACAGCTGTTGTTGGCTCTGATCAAAGCAGACTGGGGCCTGAGCACCGTCAGTCCCTGTGTTCAGCAGGGCCATTCTGTTTGGGATTATCACACCTGTGGTTCAGGGATTAATCCCAGCAGAGACATGGGAACCAGGGACAAGGGGCTCCCGAGGAGGCCTGCACTGACTGAGTGCATGCTGGGAGTTCGACCCCGTGAACTGACTTTTTCATTGAACAATCAGTTGAATTGTTGTAAATTAGTTTGGCTTTGACTGTTCGAGGAAACTACAGCCACACTTTCACATCTGAGCATGTTTATAAAGTTTAACTCCTAAAACCTGTAAATCCAACTTAAAATGTGCAGGCAAAGGACTGCAAACCGTGGAACTGCATGAAGCAGGTTATTACAAACACTCATGGAAACAGTGTTTATCACAGCCTGTATTTAAAAGATGGACGTAGCCTGTGTGACATCACCCACTGGTTTGTGAGGTCATGCTTTTGAAAGCAATCTGAGCTTTTTGAAACCAGCTCTCTGTGAAAAGTGAAACCAGTGCCTTCGAACTTTAGTCGTTCTGATGACCAGCAGGGGGCGACTCTTCTGGGTTCTAACAGTTTGATTCTGTGAAGTCTGAGAAAATTAACCTCTTCCTCACCTGATTTAAACGCTCAGTAAATTATTTCCTGGTCAGCCAGCATTACTGAATGCTGTGTGATGTTTATTTAGTAAATTATGGTCCCATTGGAGGCAAAAGGAGGATAAACCAGGGCCGCTGAACTTTCAAAATAAGAGCCAGGGGATTGTTCAGTACTGAAACAATCATGTTGTTGTCCCAGACAGATACAGACTATACAGAGAAATGCCACAAATATACAAAATATTAGCCAAGCTTTAATTCAATCAGTGATGCCAGAATCAATGTTAAATTTTAAAAATGAGTGAAGTGTACAGCAGGAAGGACTCAGACTCACTCTAAAAGATCATTTATGTCTGAATGAATGGAGCTGAACACGTACTGTGCAGACCGAATAACGACCTAAATGAAATGTTACTGAATGAACACACGAGGTCTTTAGTAGTCTGGTATTTGCTAAAGTCTGACCTCTGACCTCTGAGTGTGCCTCCAGCAGCGTCATGTGTCCACACACGATCAGACCGAGCAGAAAATCCTCCGTTTGTTTAGCTCGTTCGATTGTTCCCGATTCTTCCCGTCTGCCCAACGGCTTAAAGTCACCTCTTCCCTCCCCGAGGGTCGGGCGTCTGAACCCCTCACACACACACACACACACACACACACACACACACACACACACACACACACCAAATACCACTAATGCCACTTGCGCAGCAGCACCTTTTCTCTGACATTGTTTCACAAACACGGGCTTAACCCTGCAGGACCCCTAAAGACACACACTTCATTAATGCAGCCACACAGGCGGCACCTTAAACACACTCTTCATTTCCCCCAATTTACCTCGCCGCTGCAGACGAGATAAAGGAAAGAGCTGAACCTTTAACCCCTCGGTGAGGAAGCCTGGTGGTGGACCGGGTCCAGCATTTATTCCCTGAAAGGTTTGATGTGAATAAGATGCTGCAGACTGACCGAAACAAACTGAAAATATGATTGATTGATTTGATTTTCTTATTGCATCATATATAAATCAGTATTCCCAACCCAATAATGAACAAACAGGCAGAGAAACACCCAAACACACACTAAATAAACCAATAAAAAAACAAATAATTTACCAATAATTAACCAATAAGAAGCAGATATTTCTTCAACTCACAAAGTGATACTTTATGTTACAGCAGCAAGAAAATAGCACAAGCTACAGTAAATAACAAGTGAGCTCATTTATATGTTCCAGTATAATCGTATTATTTTAAAATCAAAGCATTGATGAGATGATGAATCTGTAATACTTTGATCAGCAATAAATTGCTTCCATTTTTCAGTTTCAAACTAAATCTGAACAAACATCTGGTTTACAGATGTGGAAGACTTCGAGTTTTTTGTGCAGAAACACTTGAAATATTTACTGAAATATCTGAAAATTGTGTTAAAAGAGACGCCTTAATTATAGAATAATTACCAAGAGATTACAATAACATCTGAAGCCTGTAATATTAAAAAAAGGCAGACATATATTTCACACAGCTTTCCATCGTTATCAATCAGCTCATCTCAAAATTACAGAAAGCTGGAGATGCAGATTCGTAAATTCAGGGTAGGAAACATTTTTATGATTAATAACATCCACATTCAAAAACATGGTGGCAGATTCCACGTCTAAGAAAACAAAGCCGATGTGGGAGTACCTGCTTTCTCTCTGAAGGCCACCAGATGGCGATAGCTGTGGTTGTTTTGACCTCTTTAAGCTCTTTCCTGCAGAGTTTGTGGACTCAGTCGCCCTCATTCTGTCTCGGTCATCCTCTGTTTTAATAAGTTTAATATGGAGGATTATTTGTGGCATGAAGCTGCACACTCATTGGCTAATGACCTGTCAATCACAAATCATTATCCAATGAGCATGCGGTCTCACAGTCAGACCCGCCCATCCTCGTCACACCTGCGGGGGTTTGCGATGTTGTAAACCCTCAACTCGAAGCTTCAAAACAGGACTTCATAAACCAACACGTGACATCATGATAGCTACACCCGTATTTTACACCGTCACAGAAATATATGATGAATATACTTCAAAGTTAATGTTTTTTATTGGAAATTTGTGTTTAAAATTAGTTGAAACCCTTAAAATAAACTAACATCATCAACAGAAAGCAAAGAAACACAAACTATGACTTTATATCTAAACCAGTACCAGTTTGTCCCACAGGATGGCGCCGTAAAATGTATTATTTAGAATCATATTATTTACAGCAAGGGAAAATAACACACCCACGAGTGAAATGCTGCCCCCTCCTGGTGGAAGTTACATTCTGCAGAAGGTAAATACAAAAAGCACCTTCACACTCAGACAATAAGGAAGAAACTGTTTCAGCCTGTCGTCCTCCTGGAGACTCGTGAGGGCGTTATCATCTCGTCCCGTCCACCATCTCCAGACTTGATAGATTTCCTTAAACTTTATTTTTGCTTTATTTTTAGCGATGAAGCCAGCGACGTATGAAGTCATTAGGGTCCATTAGCACTCTGATCCAACGCTCTCCTCCGCCACTGTTTGTTTTTTGTCACAGCTGAGGTCAGCAGGGCATCGTTTACATCCTGTCACGCTGTTAGGAGCCCGCGATCACAGGAAGAGCTGGAGTGCAGCTCATTAAAAGAGTTCAAATAACAATAAATAAATTTAAATAGTTCCTACACCAGAGGGCGAGCACCATCGGTCCCATCAGAACATTTCCCTAAGTGCAACAATCCAGACACATAAACAAGCTCTAGAGACCCGAGGAAATATCTGTACGTTTGATCTGGGAGCGAATAGATACGTGGACTTCACAGGAACCGTCAGAACGAACTAAAACACATTCATATAGCAGCTTTCAGGATAAATATCACAAAGTGCTTCGAGCATGAAGACAAAAGGTTACCCAAAAGTTTGAAAACATGAGTTTTTATCTGCTTTCCAAAAGAATCCGAGTCCATGGATCTCAGAGCGAGAGCCTGCAAAGGCCTTCAGTCCTCAGCCAGCAGGTCCTGATCCCGTCACTGAACACAGAGGCGTTCTTCAGCATTCTCACAGCAAACATGCATGAAGCCGCGCTGCTGCTCACTGACCATCACCGTCCTCTCAGCCTCGCCTCAACGGCTCTTTCCCAGATCCTCAGCAGCTTTATCTCTGTAGTTACTTCTTCTCCATCCACTCTGCAGGGTTATGTTAAACAGGTGGAAAAGTCCCCTGGTTTCACTGATGAATCTCAGTCTGTGTGACTTCTTCCACATTTGCTGCCTGTTAGACTAAAACTGGATCTGCAGCATTTTCAAACATCTCTGATTTAGGTTTCCTATAACGTTGGAGTAGTGTGGCATAAATTTACATTTTGACCCTCCTGAACCAGCCGGAGTCATCAAACCAGACGCTGGGAAAGGAACCGAAAATGAACGAGCTGATTTTTCTCTCTCCATGTGGATAAAATACACGGATTCATGCAGCTTCAAGTCCTGTACTGAGGATGTAAACGCACTGGGATCCTGCTGTGTCACATACAGAAGTTAGATGCTTCAGGAAAGCCGGTAAACTCACATCCGTGTAAACTAGAGCTGCTGCAGAGCTGTTAGAAGAATAGCAGCAGCCACTGCGAGCCCTGCAGAGCGGCCAGGTAAACTCCACACTGCTGCACCTGCAGAGGCAGAAAGACACAGTCTGTATCCCAAAAGCTCTTCCTATTTCCTATTTCCTGTTTCCTGACAGTTGGAAACAAAGCAAAGAACTGCTGACTAACTGTGAGATGAAGAGCACCGTTGAGTGTATCATAATTAACAGGAAGATGCATGAATTTACACTGACTATGCAAACGTGCTGGTTTGGTGTGTATAATGTACAACTTTACAGTCGTTACCTGTGACACATCCTGTTGCAATTAGAGATTTAATTATAATAATAAAAAGACTCTAAAGCAGGGCTCTTCAACTCCAGGCCTTGAGAGCCCCTGTCCTGCAGGTTTTAGATGTGTCCTTGATCCAGCACACCTGAGTCAAATAGAGAAGTCAATAGCAAGACCAATAGCAAGAGTCCTATCTACAGGAAGACATCTGCAATGACTTTATTATTTCATTACACAGTGTGTCCAGCAGGGGTCAGTATCTGACTGCATTCAGACGTTTTTATTGATCAGTTTATCATCAAATAGCATCTCTGAGCCGTTTCTTTCTCCTTGCGGGTGATGATGAAACATCTGATTTCAGACGTGACTTACTTTAATTTTTTTCCTATTTTCTTCATTTTAAGTAATCTGTAAATTTCCTCTGTTGCATTTTATTCCCTGATCATTTTTTTTGTACATTTTATGTTTTACTTTTCTCTGTATTAGATACACAGCCTTCAGTGCATGAGGCAGTTGTTACGTATCTACCTTTACTTTATCTTTATTTATATATTTCCACTGTTTCAGAATTTTTCAGAATTTTATTTGATGCAGCTGTTTTGCTTTTATAGGCTATTTGATCTTTCTGATATGGATTTATGAGGTTCAGCTAACCAAACCAGCTTTCTGGTTTCTTGGCTGCTGTTGGAACCGTTGAGCTTCTTTCAGTGTGACGGACCATACCTGACCCAGGGTGGGCCATACCTGACCCTTTGGGAGATGCTCAGCCTACCTTTGCTGAGATTGTAGGTGGCGTTCAGGGTCGCGTTCAGAGTGGGATTGTGGCACAGGCAGGTCAGCGCCTGGTGAGGACCTGCAGGGATGTGCAGAGTGCTGCTGGAAGTGTACAGGAGGCTTTCGGGGTCCTGCACTGTCGTCGTGTCGACGTCCTTCGGGTCCACTGAGAACTCAGAGCCGTTGTAGTGGGTGATCCAGTGTATCTCAGGAGCTGGAAATCCTCCGTGCACAGTACACACGGATGTCATTGTTTCAGTGTTCACAGCCAGCCTGAGGTCCTTGTAGGGCACTGAGGAGAAAGGGGAAGGCTGTTAAATTAAAGTTACTGGAAAAAAAGCCACTTTCACCTTTAAGATGTGTATTTACTTTCTCGGTGAGGGTTAGATTGGTTAAATTGATATCACTCTCATATCTATTGAGGTTTTGCAGACATGTGCCGCTAACCGTGTGACACCATCTTGTGTCTGCCATCGAGACTGGTCCATGACCACCTGGAAACCACCAGATGTGAAGGGAAAGTAAATATTTCCCAAATGGCTGTGAGAAGCTGTTGGAGGTTAATGGCAGAAAAATGATTTCTAAAGTCACACAGGCCTACAGACCAATCGGTGACCTGATTCCACAACCGCTGGCCAAAAACCTTGTTGTGAAAGGTCGCCTTTGGTTTGCGCGGCTAACAGCATCCGCCAACTCTAACCAGCAGCTAGGTATCTTAGCTTAACATAAAGACTAGAACAGCTAACCTGGTTCTGTCCAAAGCTAACAATACCTGCCAGCTAGAAACACTAACCATTGACTACTTAATCTTTAATAACAGGCTGGAAACAGCTAACTTTGTCCTGCCCTTGACTAAGAATACTGATCAGCTAACAGTCACATTTAGAGTGGCTAATGCTGCTCAATCTAAATAATTTCTTCTGATCTTTAAGGCTAACCAAGTGTCACTTAGCTTAGCATGAAGGCTAATTCGATCCAAATTCATTTTTATGAATCTGTAATAGTAACTTTTTTATTTATTTTAAATTGCTCGGCAGCAGGTGATTAGCTAAATCTAGAATAAAGACATTAGCATCTTTATGCTAACCCACATTACCGTAAGACAGTACAAACTGTAGAACTTAGATAACTTTTAAAGGTAATGAGTTAAAACATATAAACCACGTGATCATTTGTGTATTGAGTCACTGTATGTAATTCATTGTATCAAATCATGGGATCTAACTAAAGTGAAACCAACACAGAGTGAAAAAAAGGCTCACACGTTCTCTTTTCTCTTTAATCCGAAAGCACTTCTGCGTGTTTACTGTGCACAAACAGCCCTCACAGAAACCACACTGACATAATGCAGTTCATCATAGAAGAGACGTATCAGCCAGACCAACTTCCTCCCTCACCTGTTATATACAGGTTTATCCGGCAGACCTGTGTGGTTTCCAGTATCGTCTTGTGGCCATTAAAAACTGCAGCGTACGCCTCAAAGATCTTCCCGTTATCCTCCAGAGTCAAACTGTCGAGTAAGACTGAAATGTTTCCTGTGATCATGTCCTGTCGGAAGGCTGAGACCCGCTTCACATACTGGTCACTTATATGCTCGGGCATCGTCTTTCCTTTATTGAAGGAGTACAAAACTTCTTTCTTGTCGTCTTGCCAGTGAAACCGAAGATTTCTCAAGTCCGTGATCTTTGTAGTCAGAGTGCTACACGGCAGGAGCGCCGAGTCCGTGACAGTGGTGTTGAAATTGTGCACAAGTTTTGAATCAGACACTGAAATTGAGAAAAAGGACAGCAGTTAATGACTCTCAGACACGGATGTTGGAGTGTTTTGATGGTGCAACAAACACGTTTAGTGCGAGTTTCAGGCCTAAACCAGCCAAATCCCACAGAAACCAGTTAACTGCAGTTTGTTTCTTTCACGTACACGCGCACACAAACTGAATGAAAATGTAGATAACTTACCAAACAGGAGGGTAAATAAAAGTCCGAGAAAAAAATCCATTTTTGTGAGTGTGTCTCCAAAAAGCCGAGAGGAAAACTGATTTCAGACATGTGTTGGTTAGATATGGCATGTCTTCAACTTCCTCTTATGACCAGCTTTTGATGTCATCGGGACTTCCCTTAATTCACTTCTGGTGACCATTTTTATAGTAATGACGTGTATCTGTGAAAGCCCTTTCTTGTTGCTGGAAAACAGCTTATCAAGACCGCTGTGGTGATACAGGTTATGCAGTATGATGTAAAGGTTATTCACCAACAGGATATTAGGCCAAACAATAAAGTTGGCTGTGAGAGAAAACCCCTTTGATAGAGATCCAGGAAATCAGCTGTTTTGTGAGGTTCTGTAGCCTCGAGGTTCCCTCAATGCGTCTGCGCAGGTCAAAGGGCTGCAAAGAGGTTTGAGGTTAAACCAAGAAACCTGTTTGTGTTGTAAACTGCACGACTTTGCACGACTTCCTGTTTTGGCCTTGGAGCATCTTCGCTGGGGTTTTGGTTTTCTTTTAAGGTGCTTTGCCGTCTCTCACCCACATTTCCTCTAATCACTGATCTAAAGTCTGTATGAGTTGGTCTTCGGCCCTGCTCTCATCACACACACTTTCCCTTACAGCTTTGATGCACTTTGCTCTCTGACTTTTTTAGACCAGGAATCCTTCGCAGTGACCAAAACCCAAAGCCCAGAGCCTATCCCTGTGGTCACAGAGTGAGGGCGGGGTACCCCCAGGACAGATCGGTCTCAGGGCTAACGCACAGGCAACCAGCCACACCCACGACCAATTTAGAATAATTGTTTAACTATAGGACAAATATATGATATCTATCCATCCATCCATCCTACAGTGTGGAGGAGGCAGGAGGATCCTGTGAAGGTCTGCAATCAGGAGACACCTTCATGGATGGAAATACAGAGGGTTTACAACAAGGTGCGCTCAGGAACAAGGTGGTCCGATTAGACTTTGACAGATAGCATTTAAAATAGACGTCAAAGTTCTGTTAAAAAACAGCAGCAGGATGATGGGGAAAGTCTGGAGGAGGAAAGAACCAGCTGGTGAGCCAAAGCACACCACATCATCTGCCTAACATGGCGGAGGTCACGTCACAGGTGTGTGGAGCCAGCTCACTGGGACTGGGACAGAGCGTCACGGAGCAGACGGATAACGAGCCGAAGAAAACTGCAAAGGCAGCCCAAGAGTTTCACGAGGCAGAGAAAGGATGCTCTTCGAGGAGGCCAGCAGAGGAGTAACGGTTCACTGCGGTTCACCGATGACTGCAGGACAGACGCCACGGTTCGGTGAACCAAACCGTGAACGGATCACACGGCTGTCGCACCAAAACTATAAACGTGCATTTACATATCACACGTTCAACGAGCGCTGTTTTCTTCCCCTAACGGGTTTGCAGAAATCACGTAAAAAACCCACACAACAAAAACATTGTGATGCAGGTGCTTTATACATACAATGTCCATCATCGCACTGTCAGCACGATCACGGGATTCTCATGTGAGACGCTACCTGCGACAAAAGGAAGTGACATCATTTTACCGGGAATTGACGTTTTTTCTTTGTTTTGTTTTATCTGCCGGTGCTGCAGGAAAATAACGTTTGTCTCTGTGAGAGTTCCCGGATCAATCGGAGGTTTGATGTCACCGTTTTATCCACATGCTCTCTTTTTGCAGAGCGCGCACAAAAATGAATTATGAACACACTCAAAATACATTTCCTGCAGTTTGAGAGGCTTTTGTGCAACTTTTTCTCATTTACAGTTTTGAGGAACACGGCCATGACATTTCTGTATCGAGGAAAATGTGTTTAAAAAAAGATTTTTAATTTCTTTGTGGTTTATGGCACGTTGAAATTATCCCAAAAAATGTCACAACTGCATGTAAAATATAAAGGTTATGGAGTGATGTTGTGTTGCATTGTGTTTTTGAGTTGGACCCAAACGCAGGACGCTGAGACAAACATGCTTAATTTGTTTTAGTCACACAAATCATCACTTGACCCCCCCAAAAAACCTCTTTCATACACGCAAATTAACATGCAAATATACTGTTACACCTTTATTGGACAGTGTGACGTGAGCCCAGCAGGACGGCTGTTAAATTCAATTAAACACAAACATGAAGGCAGAGACCCACAAACAGCAGCAGTTGAAGGTTTCATGGAGGAAGCACAGCAGGGATGCCTCAAGGCTCTTTTCCTCCAAGTATTAAAAAGTCTTTATGTTAATTTGTCCCATTAATTTTGAACCTCTGAAAATGGCTGTAATATTAAAGCATTACTTGACTTTACAGCAGAAACATGAATAGTTTGAATTATGCGACTAAAGATTTATTTTGCGGCACGCAGAAAATAAGCAGGTGCGGTTGAACTCTTCCTTTCTGAGATTGATGCTTGTGTTGGATTCCAGCCTCTGGAAGGCGTTCCCGATGATTCCCAAATGCCGGTTTAACAGCCGACCTTTTAACCCGATTTACTCGTCTCTGCCGGCGCTGATGGTGTGAACGTCTTAACTATCATATTCTGAGAGTTTAAAACTGTGAAAACTGATCGCGTTTCAGCGGTTTGAAGAGCTTCACACTGTCTGATTCACAGCCTTCGTTTATATTAATAAAGCCTCTTAAAGGATCTGCAGGAACGTTGTGATGCTCGTCTGTAAATTCAGAAAGAGGAACAGAAAGTCATCCTTCATTTTTAACAGGACTGGACTCCTTAAACAGAAACCATGAATACGAGTGAGTCACAGTTGTGTTCATTTACCAAAGTTCAAAATGTTTTGAAGGTGCATTTCTTCCACTTCCTGTAAAGACATGGATACATTGTTGCTGCTGAGGCCAGGGATTTTTCTTTGACCCTTTAACTGGGAACTGAGTTCATGTGACATTTCTGAGCTCCTGCATGGATTTTCCCTTCTCGCCTCATTTTTCACTCTATTAAAAAAAAAAAAATACCCGCACTGAAAACTCGAGCATTGTTACTGAGAAGCAGTGGCGCTCCGCAGAAGCTCCAGCCCGTCAGGCAGGAAGTGGGAAGTCCTGAATCTATTTATACTGCGGGGGTTTCGGAGCGTTCTGGTTTGAAAGTAAAAAGACAGGAAAGATCGCTGAAGGAAAGCTTATGCTGAAAGTTTGAATTCAAAGACTTCGTGCAGCTAAATGAAAGAGCGGATGGACTGAGAGGCTTTGGGGATCATTTAGATTTCTTTTCTGCATGGACACACATTTAAAACATCCAACAGTGTCGGATCAAAAAGAGCCCGACGCTTCGTTGAACCGAACTTGAAAGTGCAGGAAACAGGAAAATTTGATTTGATTTTGAAAGCAGGCTTCAAAACTCCGTTTCTCCCGCCTGCCTCCCAGTGACCTACAGCGCTGCCGTTTCTCCTGGGAAACTCCTGAAACGTGCGGGATCTTCAGATTTTATTCTCGTCGCACAGAAAGTTTTTCGGGCTTATCCCGTGCTGAAAGCTCTCAATTTTATGGTGAGACAGAATATCTACCAAAAACCCAGAAAACACAAGACTAAAAGCTATAAATTGATCTGAACGCCGTCCTCTACAACCCAGCCTGCCGGCCCGTGTCACAGGACACAGTCAGTCACTCACAGATGCTCCTGATTGCAGCTCGTTATGCGTGGAAAGCTCACCTGTCCTGCCCCATGTGCTGCAAAATATTAGAGAACCTCCTCTCAGAACACAGAGGAGTCACGGATGGGTCTTACAGTACGACAATGACCCAAAAACATACCTCGCAGGCAACAAAGGAGGTCACACGGAGTGGCCTCAGCTCAGTCCTACAGTCCACGGAGCTGAAGCTTCGAGTTTCCAAGCAGCAGAAACATGAAGGATTCAGTGTGTGTAAAGAGTCGTCAACGCAAGTCAATTTATAACTTGTTTTTTCTGGATCTCTGGTTGATTTTCTGTCTCCCTCCATTAAAATTAAACTCCATGTTTTCAAATCTCTGCATGGGGACAATAAAGCATCCACCCACTGGTTATTATAGAAACTTTATTAGGGAAAATATTTAATAAATTCACTGAAGCGCTAATCAGAATGACCTCCTCAGCGATCTGATGAATCTGCTGCAGCACATTCATCACACAGACAAAAAGAACCTCCCGGACCTTGAAAGGTGTTTGCAGGTATCCTCACACAGGTGACGTCATCTCTTACACACCGTCTGCGGCTGAAACGTGAAGCGCTGCAGGCGAGGTGAGCTGCCCGCCTTTTCTTCCATATTTACATTTATTAAAGATTTTAGTTTACACGGTAAAAATTTAACACGTTTTTAGACGAAGCAAAAATCGGACGCAGCCCCGTGTCGTCGGCGCACGGCTGCAGCTCGCCGCGATCCCCCGGCAGCGTCCGTCACACAAACACGTCCCCCCGTTAAAGTGGAACCATCCAGTTCATGATCCTGACGTTTGTTTCTCTGCTCACAGAGTTCGCAACACATCAGGAAATCATCACTGAGCCTCCGCGTCCTCCTCAGAGCCTTCCCCGCTCTCCTCATCCTCCTCCTCTTCCTCATCATCATCATCCTCTTCTTCCTCCTCTTCTTCTTCTTCTTCTTCCTCCTCCTCCTCCTCGTCGTCCTCTTCCTCCTCCTCTGAGGACTCATCTTTGTCTACAGCTGGCATCTTGATGACAATTTCATCATCGGCATCATTGTCCGCTGCCGTGGACTTCCTCTTCTCCAGGAACGAGGGCGTGCAGACGGGCGTGCTGTCCTGAAGAAGAGCAAAGGTTACACTGACTCACTGCACCATCTGGTGGCAACAACTGGTACTGCCCAAAATAGAGTAACTGGCCGCAGGAAAGAGCGCGCCGCCATACCTCAACTCCACAGGGAGTTGGTCTATACAGGAAGTCACATGACCAATTTAATCCGCCAGCTCCATTTTATTTTTACAGCTCGTTAATTTACATTTTTAGGTCTTTTAACCTTTTATGTTAGTTTCTCAGTAAATTCTCAGTAGTGATGTTTATCCATAAGTGGGTTAGGGTCGAGTCGCCATCTCGCGCATCCC
>VUQJ01036611.1:36929-49866 GCA_015108635.1 Andinoacara biseriatus
GATAGCACGTGGAGTGTGCACCTCTGTAAAAATAAGCAGACCTGCTCCACAGCATCATAACATCTGTGGTTGTTGAGGCCTCGGGCTGCAGCTGGTGGCGGTGAGATTCCCAGTAACGTGCAGTTAACAGTAGACAGGAAGGGCTGGAGTTTAACTGCTTAATGACCAATCTTTCAAAATAAAGGTGAGGACATTGTTCACTGGGAGGGTGTGGATGGTGTTGAGTGTCAGCTTTCTGTCATCCTGCAGCAGCTCCGTGGCTCTGTTGCCTCGGATGAGCTTTAACCACAGAGTTTAAATGAGGTTCAGGTCAGCGTGGACCGTCCAAACCTCAACGTGACCGCCGTCATTCCTGCCATTTCTTTACAAACTGAGGGAGAAGCTACCTGAAACTGTTCTTATTGATGGTGCTCAGAGCGCCTGGTCTCTGACTGAACACTGAGAAGTGAAGCTTAGATCTCTGAAGCAACAAAATTAACAAGTCACAGCTGCTGTTGTCTTTGCAGATTTGCACACAGATGTTTTGGGTTCCCATGTTGGAATCTTTCTCCTCTCCTGCTCTCCTCTTAGTTTGGCTGGACCTGCGCACACAGTCGACAGTGGAGAGGCTCATTAACAAAGCTCCGGGAAGAAACAAGAACCACCTCAGGGTGAGAGACGATGAGCAAGAAGTCAGTAATAACTGTGTCAGGATGGGCTGTGTGGATCAAACAGAATCAGAAACCTGAAAGTGGGCGGGGCCTCTTGCTTCAGTTTAAGGCTTTTATTTGCTGAAACGTTTTTCTGAGCTGTGTTTTTTATCGTCCTCGTCTTCACAGCACAAGACGGGCCTTCCCATCAGCACCTACTTCAGCGCGGTGAAGCTGCGCTGGCTGCTCGACAACGTGGACGAGGTGCGCGAGGCGGTGCTGAGCGAGCGCGCCATGTTTGGCACGGTGGACTCCTGGATCATCTGGGTGAGACCTGTTCCAGGGCTGCACCTTTCCTCTGCTGTTTATCGTCAGCGTGTGATTTATTTATGCACCCCCTCCCTCAGTGTCTGACGGGGGGAAAGAACGGGGGGGTCCACTGCACAGACGTGTCCAACGCCAGTCGCACCATGCTGTTCAACATTCACACCATGTACTGGGATCCTGAACTGTGCAGGTGAGCCAGTTACACTACAGACTGGATATAAAAGATGGCCGTCACCCTTTGGCACGTGAAGCCTTGTTTTAAAGGCTCAATTTTAGCATTTTGGCCACCGCCGTCTTGGGTTATGGATCCAGAGGTGACCATATTTGGACGAGAGGTGTGAAGCGCTAACGTTAGCATGCTAGGTTAGCAAACAAACTGTATGGGAGCGTCACAGAGATTAGAGCTAATTAGTGCTAACTAATAAATACCAAAACTGGAGCACAGACATGTTGGATGGTCTGTATTGCACAGCAGCCTCATCATTGGCCTGATGATGGCATCAGAAATGCTCAAAGGTTCCACGTCAGCAACACGGTCCAGAGGTCCAGTTCAGCCTGTCAAAGAGGCCACGCCCCCAATGATGCAAACCTCAGTACAGTTCAAACACCAACACAGCTGTTTGTATCAGGCTGTAAACATGTTTATTTCTGCTGTAACTTTGGACTTTTTAACGCGGGAGTCTGTGGGCACTGACTGCTGGATTTACACACACAGAATGAAGCGTTTGAAGTAATCATCCGCTGCACGGACTGTGCAAACACGTCTGTTTGCACAGTCCGGTTAAAGCTCATTCACTCCCCATTCAGGCGGTTAATGAGCCGTCACTTATTGCGAGCAGTGAGCCGAGCGTTGAGGCATCGGAAACGACCTCTGCGGCGCTAAATTTGAAAGCTCAGAAAGGATCGGGCTGCATCTTCCTGTCAGCTCTCAGAGAACAGGAAGCTGTTCGGAGCTGCTGGTGTGTCTCTGTTTCTGCTCCATTCTGTCGACTTCGTAATCCTCCTTCATGATTTCAGCTTCATTCATGATTCTGGCTTCACTGATGCTTCTTCTTCGTCATCTTGCTGCTCATTTTAGAGGTTGCTAAATTGGATCGTCTGCCTCCATGCAGGCTTAATCCACGTTCATCCTGTTATGGAATTATTCTGAGCCGGTTGTGCTTCCTGTCGCAGCCCTCCCCATTATTTCAGCCTTGGGACCAGCAAGGGTCTCTCATGTAGTCCACTTTTGTTTGCTTGTAATTGAAGTATTGGTTCACTGTGGCGTGTCGTTCTCTGCGTGGCTGCTGTGCCGGTTTTCCCGGGCATGCCAATTCGTGTTGCCCCCGCTGTGGAGGCTGCGGGTTGCCCTCAGAGACGGGCGGTACGGTCAAAAACCACCTGCGGGTATTCGATCAATGTCGGCCTCTTTTTTTAAAGTTCCAGGAAATCTCCTGTGAAAACGTTAATTACTGAAGAAAATCCGCATTGTTGCCACTTTTTGCTTTGTTGCCTTTGTGTTTGCATCACGGTGACGGATTCCTGCTGTGCTGCTTGCAGGTACTTCGACGTCCCGATGGAGATCCTCCCCCGGGTCCGAAGCTCGTCGGAGATATACGGCTGGATGGTGAGCTCAGATACACCGTGTGTTTGTTTCTGAGGTCACAGACCTTTTTTTTTTTTTTAATCTCAAAAGGAGAGCTGGAAATCTGTGCGACCTGGTGAACGGCCTCATTAAATGTCATCATTGCAGTAATGGCTGTAAAACGTGATAAGAGGCATCGGCAGAGCAGATAATGTGCAGATAGCGAGTCAAAGATTTCCAGCTAAACTTTTATTATCCTGATGAGTTTCTGCTGGACACAAGTTTGTTTCCACGTATTCAGAGACAGGAAACAAGTCCACACAAGTATCAGAGGGGGTGTTCCTCAGTTTCAGCTGCTTTGGTGTTAATGAAATTACCAACAGGTGCACTAGAGGGGCAACAATGAGACAGACCCCCAAACAGGAATGGTTTACAGGTGGAGGACACTCACATTTTCCCCTCCTCATCTTTTCTGACTGTTTTTCACTAGTTCTGCATGTGGCTACAGTCAGAGTCACTGCTGGCAGCACGAGGTCACACCTGGACCCTACAGGGGCTGCAAGGTAGTCCAGCTGCTCCACGATGGAGCATCAATACGTGCCATTGGCAGAAGGTTTGCTGCGTCTCCCAGCACAGTCTCAGAGCATGGAGGAGACTCCAGGAGACAGGAAGTTATTTTTCCCATTGAGATCTGATGTCTTTTCAAAATGTTCCTTTACTTTTTTTTAGCAGCCATGTTATTGTTAGATAACTGCATTAAAAATGCTCCAACAGCACAAACACGGTTAGCTGAGGTGAAGCCTAGCAGACAGCTAGCAGCTACAGCCGCCTGTGTCACCATCCACCTGTCAGTCAGAGGCCACGCCCCTAATAATGCAAACTTTAAACTGCACTAAAGTTGTTCTGAGGCCAAAACAGTGTTTGTATCAGGCTGGAAAGTTTTAACATGGGACGGACTCACTGCTGCACCCTCTGCTGGACGTCAGAGGAACTGCAGCTTGTGGCTCTGTAGCAGTTCCAGCTGCAGAGGTCGTCTATGCCTGCAGCAGAATTATGCAGGTTTTTTCTTGCATATAAAAAATATCGGTGCCCAATATTGGGCCTTTCAGGACCAAGACTGTGATTAAAAAATATTGCTAGCCTTCTTTATATGAGCAGACTCTTTGCCTTAATCAGTCTCACACCTCCAAAGGTCCTTTTTAAACCGTTCATGGCCCAACAGGGATGCACTCCTGCCATCGTCAGCGAAATGCACCCATGATGTGTTTCTTATGAATAATAACAGAAATATTTACTGTTTTGTAGCGTGTGTGTAACCGTTTATTGAGTTGTATAAAATTACATGTTGTGGCCGTTCCCTGATAAACATCCTGATAAGAAGCCGTGCTGCACGTATCTTATCTCCTGACCACATCGGTCTTTACTGCCGAAGCTTCTTTATGCAACCGTCTCTGTGGACTGAGGTCCAGAGGTCGGCCGCGGCAGCCCTGTTTGTTTTTTCCTCATCGATGATCCCCCCCCTCGCTGTACCAACCTCCTTAATGAGTGAAATAAATAATCAGTTCTGATAAAATTAGAACGGTTTAGATAATAAAAATATTCATCCCTCCCGTTGACTGTTGCACATACAGCGTGGATCATTCCACAGAGCTTTATTACATTACACTGGAATTAGCACCAATAACTCTTTATGTTGCACACCAGAGTCACAGGTTTGATTCCCTGCAGGGGTGACGCGTCCTCCTGCTTCATCCAAACGGTTTTCCTGTCATCACGCTTGTTTTCCGCCGTTTGCTTTGCGCTGAGCTGGACTGCACAGCCGGCAGCGTTATCCCAAAATCTGAACATGTCCACGTTTCTGTCTCCTAACCAGAAATCCGGCTCTCTCGCAGGAGTTCCAATTTCAGGGGTAAGAACTTTTCTTTCTTATGCAACTTTGTTTAAACAGTCACACGTGTCCGTGTTCAGCTGTGAGGCCGTCGCTGCAGCAACACATGGTTTTCCTTCCAATATCTTTTTTCTGAATAGAGAATATTTTGCAAGACATCCAATGAAAAGTCTCCCATGTGGCGCCTCAGAATCAGCTGATTAGTTTTCCATGAAGGCAGGATCACACGCAATCTGAATATTTCAGAGTTACAGGCTCCTTGTCAGAGTCATGGCTCCATCATAGTCTGAATAACCTGCAGCAGGTGCCTCAGTGCCTGAGGCTGGTAATAGCTGCTGGTTTGGAGCCCCCAGGATGAGGCACATGTGTTTGGGGTCGTTTCCACTCATCTCTCATTGTTTCCGTGTCATCAGTGTCTCGGTGACCAGTCAGCTGCTCTGGTTGGTCAGATGTGCTTCGACGAAGGCCAGGCCAAAAACACGTAAGCATTGTTTCTCACCATTCATTCATCAGGATGCGGAGTGGGTTAAATTGGACTACAGATCCGTGCTGAAAATGAAGCTTTCACTCAGACGGCGCTCCCACGCTGTCCCGTCTCCACCCTGCTATAAATGCTGTCTCTGCTGCCTTTCGTTACTGTTTTCACTCTTAATGAAACTGTTACAGTTTACTAAACTGTAACATTTAACGTTTCAACCAGGGTGTCCTGGCTGTTAACCCTGTAAAATGTGCCACTAGCACCACTCCAGCCTCCTTATGGAGGCGCTGCTGCAGCCAGAACAGGACAGGTGACGGGGAGTCACCTGAGAAAGCAGCATTATACAGTACAACAGTTTGGGATGGAAGTGTTATCTTATAGCAGAGGGTTAGAGGTCAAGAGGTCAACACACTCTGTAAATGGTTGAATTTATAAATAAAGCCACCAGTAAACCTCTCACCTGTCGAACTGTTGTGGTGCACAGGTATGGGACTGGCTGCTTCCTCCTCAGAAACACAGGCACCAGGGTGAGACATTTTTTAAAATATATTCATTGCTGTAACCAGCTTAATGAGATGTATTTCACCCTGTTATTTCACCCTCTCTGTAATCATTTCCATGTATCAGCCTGTGATGTCAGACCACGGCCTGCTCACCACAGTCGCCTACAAACTGGGAAAAGACGAGCCGGCCTGCTACGCGCTCGAGGTGCGTGAAATAAGCCCGATTGGTGACGGCCGTCTGCCTGCTGTCTTACAGTCTGATGCTTTTCCTCTTTTTCCTGCAGGGTTCAGTCGCCATAGCAGGCGCAGTGGTGCGGTGGCTGAAGGACAACATGGGGATCGTGCAGTCCTCCTCGGAGATCGGTACGCTCATCGCCGTAGATTATCTGCTGGACTCAGCGCTGGGATTTGTGCTTGGATATCACCTCCTCTGCCTCCTGTTGTCTCTTTCAGAGAAACTAGCAGCAGCAGCGGGAACGTCGTACGGCTGTTACTTTGTCCCGGCTTTCTCCGGGCTCTACGCCCCCTACTGGGAGCCCAGTGCAAGAGGGTGAGATAGTTGGCTGTTTGATAAACTGCAGGGTCATCCTAAACTAAACTGTTATATTTCTGTTATCATTTTGGGAACATTACATATGACATGACATATGTTCAAAATGAGCCCAGTATTGAGCCCTGAGGAACCCCAAAGCTAACTTCAATTTCAAAAGGAAAGGAAACAAAAACGTAATGGACCTCAGCTGTGCAGCCCAATAATACCACAATAAACGTGGAAATATTTGGACATTTTAACGTTTTGTTTCTGCATTTGGATTCTTCTCTCTGTGCTCTGCAGCATCATCTGTGGACTCACACAGTTCACCAACAGGAACCACTTGGCCTTCGCTGCTCTGGAGGCCGTCTGCTTCCAGACCAGAGAGGTGAGCCTCCTCTTCACACCCTGACAAACACACGAGAGCAGAACCCAGCTTTGCTTGTTGGACATCCGGAGTGGTTTTATTTCAGCCAAACTGCAGGAGTTAATACAGAATTCATTTGTGCTTAAAAACTTGAGTTCAAGTGCTGTGTGTGTGTGTGTGTGTGTGTGTGTGTGTGTGTCAGATCCTTGATGCGATGAATCAGGACAGCGGCGTTCCTCTCACACAGCTGAATGTGGACGGAGGGATGACGTCCAACAGGTTACTGATGCAGCTGCAGGCCGACATCCTCTGCATCCCTGTAGGTAAGAAAAACTCGAAAAACACACACACACACAGGTTAAAAAAACATTCAGTGATTTTTGTGTGTGGAAGTTCGCGTCCTTGTATTTTATGTTTGTTTAGATGTTTAAATGAATTCCGGTTTAAACAGTAACTCTGAGTTAAATACGAGGAGCCGGTGACGTGAGCCTGAACCTGGACTTTAAACGCTCCCGTCTCTGCTCACTTTTGTCCCATTTAAAACAGACACATGAACTTTGACTGATAAACACACTGAAGGTAAAAGCAGAAATGTAGCTCTGTTCACTTTGATGTGCACACACAGCGTGTCGCTAGTTAACCGTGAATGGATTTTACACACTTATCCAAATCTGTTTTTGACTGTAATACTTTTGCAGCAGTGTAAATGGAGGATTATATCACCTGCTGTCAAAGCTGAACAGTTTGCAGCAAAGCAAATGAACCGATTGGTCCTTTTGGTTTTTAGAGACTTTATAAGAGAGTAACGACTGCTTGGTTCATGCTGACGAGTTTGGTCACACGCAGAAGCGACAGCACGGCCTTGTAAAACACTCCTGGTAAACCCGTGACTTGCAGCAGCACTGCTCCCCCCAGTGGCGGGAGGTTTAATTAAAAGAAAACAACAACAACGAACTGAGAATCAAAAACACTTTTTGCAAAAACATTTATAGTTTTTATTTTTTTAAAAAGACACTTTAAATCATCCCATTAGTCTCCTAACTACATGGGAGCTTTTATTTTGAAAATCTAACAGCTGTTATCCTGATAAGTTCTTATCACTGAGTTTGAAAATGTTGCATTTTTTTTTTTATCTTTTATTTAATTTAAAATCTTTGAGCATGAGCGGAAGAGTTCTTGCTGAAAGGAGCTATTAAAGCCCAGCAGCTGGTTAATTAATTAAAATTAATGAATGAATCACTGACATGAACATTTCACCACAAATCAGCTGAAAATGAACAAATTTGTGCATAAAAATAACCGGAATGCAAAAAGAGATGCCGCTGATGGCTCTCACTTTATAATTTAGCGCCTCTGTCTCTCGTGTTGCTCCAGTTCGGCCCACCATGTCAGAGACCACAGCGCTGGGTGCAGCCATGGCGGCGGGGGCGGCGGAGGGCGTGGGCGTGTGGAGCCTGAGCCCCGGTCAGCTCCCGCATGTCACATCTGAGAGCTACGAGCCTCAGATCAACCCTGAAGGTAACACCACGACAGGCGGATCGTTTTATCATCATAGTTTTGGTTGCAGATTTCCTTTCAATGGCAGCTTGTTTAATCTATCCAACATTCACGGTCAATTCGGGTCTATGGAAGCTTGTTTTTGCCACTAAAAAAAAAAAAAAAATTGCCATCCGTAACTCGAAATTTCAACTTACCTCGAAATTTCGACTGCCAATCAGGAAGCTCCGTGATCCATACATCATTTCCTTGTTAACAGCAAGTAGGAAGCTGAAGGTATCAGCTGTCCAACAGATCGGCATAAAAACATTGATTCCTTACGACAATTTGCTAAAAGTTTCTAGAAACTGCTAGCTCGCCGATACTGTCGCTACCCCATTTTGAGTGCGCATGCGGTGGTGGCATCTGCTTCCGGGTAAAAAGGAAATGACCTCTTTCTCAGAGCTTTCTGATTGGTAGCGCTAAGCTGAAATTTTGAGTTATTAACACGAAAATTTGAGATACGCAACTGTTAATTTTGAGAAAATAACTTGAAATTTCAAGAAAATAACTCAAAATTTCTAATTATGGATGGCGATTTTTTATTTTTTTATTTTTTTTTTAATGGCATAAACAAGCTTCCATAGGGTTCAGTGCTTTGCTCAAGGAATTTTAATGATTTGCTGCCATCTCCTGGCTGTTCCTGTGATGACATTAGCTCCTTACACTTGTTTCCTCGCCTCAGAGAGCGAGTACCGCTTCGCTCGCTGGAAGAAGGCCGTCCAGAAAGCCATGAACTGGGAGACCACAGAGCCCTGCTGCAACGGTGGCGGTAAGCTACTGCAGTATTTTAAATGTATCACACATACAGGAAGTGACCTCAGCTGTTCCCATCCCTCACTCGATCTCCTAACTTATTGACAACAGGTTTAGGGAAGAAGATGAACGACGCCCCCTGGGGGGTCCATCCCACTCCTCCCCCCACCAGAGTGGACCACTAAGGTCCGATACGTACCGCTGCCTGCCACGTGTGACTCTTAGCTATGACCTGGGGCATGATCAGGTTTTAAAGGCGTTATTAACACGGTGTGTGACGGCTTGGCTTTAAAAGCCACTGAAGCCTAAAAATAATCAGCAGCTTAAAGTCGACCTGCTTTGCTCGTTTTCAAATCCACGATTTTATTCTTGGACTGTGCTAAAGCAGCTTTGCATGATTCACGGTTCAAAATAATCCTTATCTCACACTGGGACGACAAGCTGTTAGCTCCTCCCTCTTTAACCCAACTATCTTCTGATTGGCTGCCCCTTGTAAGCAGAGAGTGGGTGGGTCTTCTGTGCCTGAGATGATGTCGCATCTTGCTGATATATAGATCCAAGAATAGAAAAAAGCAGCGTGAAGCTGAGAGTTTTAGAGCTTTTTTTTAAAACAGGACGTACGCGCTGCAGCCGTGCAGGGACTCGGGGCAGATTGGTTGCTACACTGACTCCCTCCACTGGTCAGAGTGGTATTGCATGACAGTACGTTTCACTATAAAAACACTTGGATGTTTCGTATGTAATGAGCTATTAACTCACATTCTGCTGCTTTTGAGAAGGTTTTAAACTATTTCAGTTCTACAAAAACGACCTTTAAGGTGAATTAAATCTGAGTCAGTCCAGCCTGATTGTGTGTGCGCATGTGACTGTTTATTACTGTGTACCTCCATCGAGGAAGTTTTTGGAGCAGGTATGTAAAAAGCTTCTGGATGGATTTGCTTGAAATTTAGACCAGAGGAGAAGTGATTATGTTTTGGAGTTGATTTAGATCATATTTATATCTGGAAATTTTTTTTTTAGTGTTCTTTTCCATTGTAACAGTTGGCTTCATATATATACAAAGACATACAGTATGTGTAACTGATCTACTTGACAAACCTGATCCAAGAAACCACTTCCTGCTCCAGTTCTCAGCCTTGGCGGCGGTACACGGGCTCAGACTGATCTGGTTTTGACTGTCATGACTTTTTAAACTGATGGAAATCAGGAAGTTGCAGGTCACTAAGCGGCTGGTGCTTTGACTCGTAGTCTGTAGCTAAGATTCAAAGTGACCCTAAGAGCTCGTTTGAGTGTTCACGTGTATTTTAAACCTTTTGCTTCTAGAAAACTGAAGAGCGTCGGTGTTTCCTCTCTGATACTCGTCTCTCTTCCCCTCACAGATCACCAGCAGTAACCTGAACTGTGTGGAGCCTCTTTGTTGGGAACAGGAACTCGATGGGACTGAAAGACGGCTTGATCCAGCATGCGATCATCTTCGGTGATGTGCAGCCCCCTAAAGTCTCCGAACATCCTGCGATTTTTATCACAAACCTCAAGTGCCATGTGGAAGGAAGACGTGAATTCCCACGCCATCCAGTAAAAACGATGCACACGCCTTCAACACGGAATCTGATACTGGGATCTGCTGTAGCTCCTCACTGCACCCTGAGGGACTCCTGGACTTTATTTTTAACTTGCTCTGTACATACTGTTGCTGTCCTACCCTTTTCGTCCAAATCTAGGTGCAGAGTTCACACGGAGTGGGAGAGGTACTTTTTAAAATGGGGATGGATGAAATTAGAAAACCGTCCTCAAATAATTTAATGTAATTACTGTAACTACAGAAACTGACTGCGATCTGAAAGCTGACTTATTCACAGGCTCTTAACAGCACTTTATAATTTATCCTGCTCATGGAAAATAAAACAATCTAATTTTTTAATCTGTTTATAGTAAAAGCACTTTTAGACTCATTTATATTTAATAATCTTCACTTGACCATGAAAATCTGGCATTATTTTCCATGAGAATAAAGCCGCTCCTCTGTGAAAGGGGGAATGTGGTGAATGCTGAGTCCTGGTTACTGATTTCCCACTCCAGGAAAACATTCCTGAATCACCAGGATGTGGTCCGATCTTCATCGAAGTCAGAACAACACAAGCGTCTCTTCACAAACTGAGTGAACTCACTTTGTGCATTAACAAGGCTGCAATATGAATGAAGCAAACTTTAATATCTTCAGCCTGTTAGAGGTTTAATAAACTGCAAATACAATAAAGGAACGGGAGAATTTTCAGCTGGTACAGGGAATAAACATTTACAAAAATATCTTTTAAACGTTTCAGCGTGAAAACGGGACAAACGACGTCTGAGGCGGTTCAGTCCGACTGCTCGGGCGCAGGAAGTTTGTGGGATTTAAAAGCAGAGAGGAGGAATGTGAGGCTCAGCGGGAGAACTGCCTCCTGTCGCTCTTTCCTTTGTTCACATGTTTGAAGATTTTGGATTTCTGTACATTTTTGGACTTCTGGTATCCAAAACCGCCGCCGCCACCGCGCTTCTGCAGCTTCGCTCCTTTGCTGCTGTGCACGTCTGAAGAGAGAAGCTGAATTAAGGAGAACAGATTTTTTTTCTGTAATTAAACACATTAACAGGTATGATCCTCTCTGTGGGTCACGGTTTACCGGGAAGAGCTACAAACTTAATTTTTCCTTCTATGACAAAATGTGCTCGCATGACGGGCAATTCTGCAACATTCATACTTTTTAAAGCAAAATACATAAAAACAAGCAGTAAGGATACTGAGATCGACATATGGAGGAACTGTGAAGCCGAAGGAGCGCGCCACCATGGGGAGGTTCAGGGTGTTGACGTCGTAGATTTGTTTGAGCGAGTGGGAATCGTAAGCCCTCACGTAGGACTTGTAGGCCTCCTGGGCGGACTTGTGGAGGTAATAGTTCTTCTCGATCAGCTTCTCCAGCTGAGGGACGACAGGCAGAGATCGAGTCACAAAACTGCTTCTTTTCTGAAATGTCGCTGACAGCAAACTGCATCGTCCTCCTTACCTGAGACTGGATATCGGAGATTTTAGCCCAGGAAAATTCAAACTCGCTCAGTGGGACCTAGATGAGAAAACATGTAAATACAGAGTCACAGGGGACAATCCATCCATGACCAGGAACGTCTTATCACCGCTACTTTTTTTTTCCCCATGAAACTGGGCTGCAAATTAAAAGGGGGGGGGGCCCAGAACGAAGCCCTGTGGAACACCACAGCACAGTGGGAGGAACCCGATACAAAGCATCTAACAGATTTAAACAACTCTA
The DNA here is from genome assembly GCA_015108635.1 of Andinoacara biseriatus. Lineage (NCBI taxonomy): Eukaryota > Metazoa > Chordata > Actinopteri > Cichliformes > Cichlidae > Andinoacara > Andinoacara biseriatus. The sequence goes on from VUQJ01036611.1 coordinate 48,812, forward strand.
ATGCAGTACAGGTAGACCATCTGCTCACCTTGGCCTGTTTGAGGAAGCGCAGGAAGCCAAGTTCCTCTGGCCGGAGGATGAGGAGCGCGTGGCCACAGCCATCGATGCCTCTGGCGGTTCGGCCCACTCGGTGGATGTACTCCTGTGAGAGGAAAGTCCACCTCAAAATTAGTCCTACGCTGGGACTTTCTGCTCCAACTCAATAAAATAAACATGCAAAACTAATTCTGTATATACATGTAAAAACATCTTATTGACCTTGGGGTCATCTGGAGGGTCGTACTGGACGATCCAGTCCACCTCGGGGATGTCCAGGCCTCGAGCCGCCACGTCTGTGCACAGCAGGATGCCGGAGTCGGCGTTGCAGAACTGGAAGAAGGTGGTGGTACGTTTGGTCTGCTTCTGTTTGCCCTGCGAGGTGAAACGAAGCAAACGAACGCTCAGAACTGCTGCATCTGCAGGTCTCTATGAAAGCTCAGACATTCTCCTGCACAAAGTCCTGATCTGCATAATGCTGCCCTAGCAAACTCCTGGCCCGTGGGCTGCTTCCACCCTTAAGTCTAGTCAGCGAATTATGTCAAAAATAACATACAATTTGGCCCTTTAACTTACTTTGACATTTCACCTTCCCCTCCAATCAAGAGGGTTAAGTGAAATTTCAGTTATTGCCTTCTCAAAATATTCAAAAAACTTGACCTCTGACCTTGAGGTCAAGGTCACCGAGATTTGAACTGCTGTGAGGTTTCTGCAAAAACTGCTCCAGAGGTGCACAAGATGATGATCTTAACAATTTCAAATCAATGATAGTGACAGAGGAACTGAAGTTTCTGATGAAGCTGTGTCTGGAGGGCTTACATGGATGGCCATGACGGGCAGGTCGATGTAGTTGAGCAGCTCGTAGTGGAATTTGACCGACATGCAGGAAGAGAAGAAGACCATCAGCTTCTTCTTGCGATTCTTCTTCAGGAAGGTGAAGAGCAGCAGGAAGCGCTTCTCTGAGGGGCACACCACATATCCCTGAAGCAAAAAAGAGAGATCACTGAATCAGCAACCAC